>JAQFYC010000062.1:0-96848 GCA_034694165.1 Tomocerus mixtus | reverse complement strand
AATATGTGACCCATTTTTGTCTAACTTGTACTGGTGACCCGTTCTCCTATCCGTGCTACCCATCGAGTCCCCCTTAACTTTTGTGTTGATCTGTTGAAATCCATCAAATCCATTTACGTTGTAGGCGATTCGATTGTGGCGTGTTACTTGAAAATTAGACTTATCTTTCAATTTAAATGTATACTATAAGTACGATATCGTCTAAAGAAATAACTTAATATTTTGGAAGTCTTCTTGGGGAATGTATGTGCTCATTACCGGCTATGTCTCATTTTCTACGACATACATTCGTCTATACATTTGATTAGAGTAGTTGAGGACAAGCGATCAAAATTCTACTACAGATAGTCATCCAGTCAGACTCCACACAACTGCAATTGCAATATTCTTTGAAAGAAAAGCCATTGTTGTTTAGACAATGCAGTTTTCCTTAACTTTTTGTTTAGCCTTTAGCACACTAAAAGCGCATAATATTATATGTTTAGTTCACCCAATTTATTACTGTTTACTCACTTGTATCATCCTACGTAATGACAACACCAGCGTAACACTACGGAATGAGACTAACTAATTTGTCTGATTGTCCTCTTCTTCTGTTTTAGTTTTGAATTATTTGTCTGAATATAACACCTACAAATATCTGTCCCAAATCTACAGTTTGGAATGCGAATCTAAGGAAAGAAATGGCAATTAGTTGTATTATAGGTAGTAAACATGAAGTCCTTAGTAAAAGCTTATTATCTGTTCAATTCAAGCTTTTATAAGCTATTCATGTTCCGAAAAGTGTATTATTTATATTTAAA
Organism: Tomocerus mixtus; assembly: GCA_034694165.1. Lineage (NCBI taxonomy): Eukaryota > Metazoa > Arthropoda > Collembola > Entomobryomorpha > Tomoceridae > Tomocerus > Tomocerus mixtus. The sequence continues at coordinate 96,045 of JAQFYC010000062.1, read as the reverse complement.
GACTAGTTGTAATTGCAAGGAAATACAAAAGTGCAGATTCATTATTTTCTTTCCGATTATTACTAAGTGGTTAAAACACTTTATATAAGGATATTCAATCTGTCTGTAATATTCGAGCTGCTCAATGTTTTTGAATTTTGTTTTCAGAAGTTGACAGCGTAAATAGTTTCTAACGAGGCCCTTATTAGTTTTTTGGGTCAAATCGGACCACGCGGGTCAACCAACTTGGTCCAATTGGAACGTGCTTTAAGTGTGGAACAGGTTCAATATACCTAAGTAGGTTAGGTATTAGGAGGTATGTACTTGTAATCTTACTTTGCATATAAAGCAGTACATCCCCAACATAATGCGTTATAAATGTGAGTGATACTTTTGTCAGAGTTGTTTAAAGCATTGTTTACGAAATATACATCTCCTAGCCAAAGTCTTTTAATAGTAGTAGTGCTTATGCATGCTGCAGTATTTACCTAGTCAATTATATTTTTTATTTGTTTATTATCTATATAATACTTGACGACCAGAAGCGAGGGCAGATGATATTTAAGCGAAGATTATTATGTATACATAGATAGAATACCAATTGTAGCATTGCATTGATCGGCATGTGCATTTGGACGAGAGAAACTCTCATTATCTTTTAGTGTATCAAGAAATCTTGGAGAGAAGGTTTAAAAGTGTAGGGGAGAGTGGGGTACTTGAGTACCTTCTACCATAATATACGGGTCACATTTTTTCTTGAATTTTGTGATTTTATGAGTTTGCTAACTGTGTACATATTATGTAGTGCAAGGGCTTTATGTTGTCGCATTCTCAAATACAATAATAATAAAAATGCATAGTACATGTCAAGCAAAAATAACACAATGTGGATAGTAATAGTAGTAGTCAAAATAATCACCAAGTACATATATACCTTTACCTGGACTAACTAAGATCAAAGATACAAGATGCAAATGTTACGAGCATTCAGCGTAATTATAATAAGTACTCCCTTAATTGAGGTTTGAACCTCTGGTAGGAGTTCCACAGCTTTCAGGGAACTGGGAAGGTTGGGTTAGGTTACCGGAAGGTAAGATAAATATTCATAAAACTAATAGATTGCTTAAAAATTCACATTTAAATGTAGGGATAGACATTTTGTGTTCTTGTTTGCTAGCTCTAAGTCTACATATAGGAACATATTTGAACAAATCAGTAATAGAATCGGGACAAACATAAGACCTGCTAGATTAAAGTAAGACGAGCAAACTCAGATTTTAATATATCATAATTTTAATATCTAACGCCTGGGTGGATAAGTATATTTATGTAGTAATAATCCTAATTATACAGTAATCCTCGGATGCATTCCCCAATTAACGAGGAATTCGATTTCCGTGGCTATATTTTGATGCTTACTTCGAGGGTAAGTAGTAAGTACCTATATGTATAGCATTATAGTATGAAGTTAATAGTTTTAGCTCCAATCCAGTGAAATTTTTTGATTTACATTTGTGTTCCTGTACTGCCAGTGTCAAGTGTCAACTGTGGGTCTGTACAGATGTACAGGTTCACTTGCAGCGCAAATGAATAAATATAGGTTGCTCGCAAATATTGTGCTTAACACAATATTTCTTTTAATGCATTTGCAAATGTGATGGGAATATAAAGAATTTATATAATGTCAATACTGTAATTGTATGTAGCGTTAATAACAATTAGCACATTTTGTATTTTGATTGTGGTGTGCCAATTTTAAATATTTATGGTAAATATAGGTTCTATATTATACTATAGGGATATTGTATCATAATCTCATTATATAGCATGTAAATACAAGTAAGTATTATTCAAATCTCATTAACTAACTTCTTGCCACTTATTACGTGAATTTCACACAGAAGATCGAATATTGTAAGCAACATTTTATAATTTACCTAAATACTTAAAAGATAATACCTAATAGTAATTAATCATTTCTTACATGATAAATGTTTTGTACAATTATTATATAATATCGAATGAGTTTAAGCTTGAATTTGTCTCCTCCGGAAGCCTTAGTCATATTGATCAAATGCTGCATGCTGGATACAATACCCAGTACTTAATGGATAGAAATGAAGTAAGTACGGACACAGTATTCGTTAAATAATAAACTCCATGTGGGTACGTGAAATAAAATTGTACAAGCATGGTGCATGGTAACATCATATAGTAGTACGTTTCACGGCCATAAAGTAGCACACTAGATTCTCATTTATTTATGTGCATTGTTATTGTCGCAAACAAGGGGATTTCGTTCGGTCAAATGGTCAAAAGGTTTTACGAAGATCTCGTCTCATTTATCAGTTTAACATTATAATTGACTATACTTTAAGATGTAACTAAAATGTTGGATTATACAATCGACTTAATATGAAAGCTGCCGGCTTAGTGTACAACCGAAAATTGTCCTTGTTGCGTTTTTTAACTTTGCTTGACTGAAAGTTCGTAGCTAAAAGTTACCTTAGCTGAAATCTCTGCCGTGTGCAGACTCCCATAACAGGAGGAAGGATCATACATCATACCTAATAAAATAAGTGCTAAATACTTAACGCATTGCATTGAGAGGACAAAACTAGTACCCATTTTTAGTTTTGTCCTAATAAACATATCCTTACTCCTACATAACCTTCATGTCACACAAGATATGTAAACGGGGAATTATGCGAGGAAGTAACATGTATGTATATGTAGGTATTACCATAAGACAAATACCTTTACTTACTTAAGTCCTTTCTACATAAAGTTATAAGACTGTATGCCCTATGCCCTCCATACACCTCCAAAACAATTCCAAAGATGAATCCTGGAGAAGTTAGTTACGTGGAGACTGGGGACTGATGTACACATTTCCCTATTTACTTACGTTTAAAACTCAATATATATATTTGTGTTTATTTTTCACTACAATTACATTTTGATTTCTTTGATTTCTTTGATTTCTTATAATTTGATTTAATTTTCTTGCAAGTAAACAATATTGCAATAAACTTCCATGTCCTTAGGAAATAGCTACATTGCAATCACGTTGACTTATCGTCTATTTATTTAGCTCGACATAGTTAGTTTTCAGTTAGAAGAAACATTCGATTAAAGTATTTATATTTAGATATGTAGACATTTTAATTAGTGTTTTAGAGCACATGGAACCTCAAAAGTGAGTCTCTACTTTCATGTACGCTTCCATATTACATTATGATTGCATATTCCCAGCTTCGTACACTCTAGACTCTAGATATGTAGTCATTAAGCAATTTAAAAATATACTACAAATATTTAAGCCTGAAAAAATAACACTAAACTGCCAGAATGTAGGTTCAGTTAAGCAAAGCGAAACACTTTACGGCCAAAATTCACTTGTATAATTAATTGACAGCCTATTGTATCTGTACAATTTGCCATTGTTCTAAATCCAAATAAACATAAATATATTTTTGAAAAATGCCACTGAAAAATAAATAGTCATAAACACACGTACAATGAAAAAGTAGAGCTATGTAATTTATTTTGACACGTTTGTATGGAATTTCTATTTGCGAATGGGTGAATAAAACTCGCATCCCAAAAGTAATTTATCATAAGGTAGAGTAAGATTTTTAACAGTACTATACGTATACAAATATAACTACTTAAGCAAGTACATGTTGACCTATCTTTGATTTTTTGTATTATAGTCTACTATATGCATGGTTGTATTGTATCTGCACTTTTCGACCAAACGATAGCAATTAAAGATAGGTCAGCATAAATGACAGCCCAAAATGATTCAGGACGATATCATGAAAGATAATTGTAGTCCATTCACAAAAGTAAAGTTTGAAACATAAGCATTTCAGTTTATAAGGCTCAATTTGGACTTTTGATTTGGGATTGATCATTGAATATCAATACAGATGGTCTAAGTATATTATACATGTTTTCATATACATAATGTATAACAGAAAAATATTACTGCATTATCTGATTTATATAAAACTTTTTATTATTTTAACATGTATTGTTACTCATTAGCTTCAACTTTAACTGTAACGGGAGCATTTTGTTCTTTTATATTATTTCTTTCCAAGATTTCTTCATTGTTACTTTTATCGGGTGTGTGATTATTATTAGTCAAATTATTTACACTGTGTGAAATTCCTCCTTCATTACTACTAAGGGAATCATTTCCTGACGAGTTTACAAGATTTTCCGGAGGTTGAAAAGTAAGAGATTTTTTCCGAACACTTGTTATTGTCACCCTCTGTAAAATATTTAAGAACATCGCATTAGCAATTGCAAAGTTATTATTAATTAACAGGAAAGGTCGAGGTATATAAACATTTTGTGTGCACTAAATAACAAGATGAATTTCAAGCGACTCAAGATAGAATTATACCTCGTGTGGAGAAGATAATTGGAATTGGTTATTATTACAATTAGGGGAATTTGGAGCAGAATTGACAACACTCGCTGGAATTTGTAAAGAATCTTCTGAATGAGTTGATTCATTGCTAATGGAAGGTGGTCGGTTGTATTCCTAAAATGTATTTAAATAGAAATGCATGTGTTATACTTAACAATTGTTTTCATTATATCATCTTATAATTTATGCTGATACTGAAATATCGTGATTATTAGAACAGAAATGGGCATTTGGAGTTAATAATATTGTTCTTACATACATGTATTTCAATTCCTCGAACATCCAGCCTAAGGCGTTTGCTGTTAAAGCCATTGAAGCCGCTCTGACCAGTAATGTCCTCCTGATTAGCGGATTTGGGAATCAAGGTATCACTAGTACTCGTAGCTGGGATCAGAGATATACTTAGATTTGCACTATTTGTACTACTGTAGGGTAGTCCGGAATCTCGAACTACTTGTCTTGCCATTGGAAATAATTCATCACGACGTGTCAAAAGTGCAGGAATGTGTTTACAGAGCTGAGCTGCTGCCTCGTTAATAGAAAGCTCATTAAGTGTCAAAGGCTTCTGCAGTTTTCTCTTGCAATCATAGCGACCATAGACGGCTGAATACTTCCGAATTTCTTCCATTCGCTTCGGATCTTTTTCTGGAACCCTAATGACGGCTTCAAAATCTTCACAGGATTTCTTTCTTGCCGATATTCTAGGCTCGGCAATATTGGGAGGAAGAGTTTGCAAGAGTTTGATGGCAGCATCAGCTAGTTTTTGTACTTCAACATCCTGGAGAAAAGGTATTGGAGAAATGGCAGGTCTGGGAGACACGGAAGGACAAGGACTGTTTGGCTCACTTCTCGTCCGAATTCTTTGCTCTAAGAAATGACTTGGAATTATTTGATCTGCTGAAATCCTCATAGACTCAGGGTCTCGATCTTTGTCTTGGTCATCGTAAAATGCTCGTTGGATGGTAATGCTTGGGATTTGGAAACTACCAGAAGAGTGACTACTACTGTTGGAAGTACTACAATGATTTGGACTTTTTGACATTCCAGTAGAAATATTACCGCTTGGAATATTAAGGTGAGTACTACTTTGTATATTTGGAATATTGCTTATGGGGCTATTGCTATTACTGCTGCTTTGATAGCCTGCGTTGTCTGTCGGACGCAAGTAATGCAATTTCGACTGGAAGTTTTTTAGCTCAGCAGGGTCAGGATATGGAGATTTATTGGATGTTGGCACGGTCGAGGAAGAGGAACCAGAATGATAGGCTATTGGTCGTATAGGGATTTTATTTTGGGAATGAGATTGCGACTTAGTTGAATTTGCTACTTGACTGAGCATGTATTTGCTTAATTGAGCTTGAGATTCATTGACATCAGTTGGAAATGGATGAGTGGGTGGCAGTACGGCTTTGTTGAACGGCAGTGGGGATTGGTAGTACATGGCTTGGAATAAACCTGCACATAAATATGACACAAAATTACAATTGTGAAAAAATAACTGGTTAATTAATTGTATAGTTTAAAATGTTACGTATAACAAAAAGAGGAATGAAAGAACTTTACTTGGCTGTGTCATCCATTCTTGCAACGACTTTTGAAGTCGTCTCACGTGTAAAGGTTTAGAAGCCATTCCTATCAGAGCCATTATCTCAAGAAATTCTTCTTCGCCAGCTTCGCACAATTGTTGCACATCATCTCCTCCTAATTCGATCATTACATCAAAATATCGCAGAAGATTTGCTCTTTGCAACACTCGGTACAGTTGCAGCTCAGATTCATTTGTAGGAACACCTGGGGTTGCTGAGGCAGGGCCTAAAATTTAAAAAGTAATGTTATTAAAATCCTGTTCAAAAGCCTGAGCAGTCTGGTTCGTATTCTGTTACATAAGGAAAAGTAGAAAAAAAATTCACATTAAATTATCCTCCTTTTAATTACCATAAGTAAAAAAGCATCTGCATTAATTATCTATCATAGTATTAAACACCATAAATGCATGACAATTATACAAACTATCCTATGTATCATCGTCACAATTTATATGTTATATTTATATCGTTATTACTTTTTCATTATAGGTAGTGAATTTTGCTTAGTCAATAGTACAAAAAACTAAATGCGTACGTTCCAGATATTTATCAATCGTATCATGTCAATCAGTAAAAGTATGACTAAATTGTTATACTACTTAATATTTATGCATAAGGAAAAATGGACATTATTTATAATGAACATTTTGAGAGTAGCTGCATTTTTATCTCTCTTTTAATTTGTTTAATCTAATTTTATGTACATTTATACCTCTTCCTTATTTAAAAAACTTGCTACGTGGGGATAGGAAATAATCTACATACGTGGTCTCACTCTGCAAATTCAGTTAAAGCGCTATGCCTAATTATGAGAAATTCGATGTAATGCAAACCTCCTTATGGGAAAGCAAGTTACGTTTCTTTGCATTACTAATTCATTTTATAAGCTGTGATGTATAGCCCATTTCTAGGTTATTCTAATGCTTTTGTATGACCACTGACCATCAAATTGTCTTGTGCATATACCTAGTCGTATCTGTATTACTCGAATTGCCTAGATCGTCTTCTTTCGTCATACATAGTCACTCCTTCTCTTTTTATTTCGCTCAAATCAAAACGAACCAAGTTTCATGAAGATATTTTTTGTGAAGAAAATCATCTATACGATGAAACCGGTTTATTTTTTGCTCACTTCCATCTTAATGCTTTTGCTACGTAAAACAAAATGGAACATGTTCTACATATATTATGTATTCTTTTAAGTCTAAAGGAAAGGAAGGATGGAATGGAATTTGCTGCAGGTAAAGGTGGTGCTAAGTAAGTAGCGAGAGATACTTATGCATGCATGTGGTAAGACTGTATAAAATAATAGCTGTAGCCCTAGCTGAAGCTGACCATTATATTTTAGAAGCTCCATGGGAAAAACAACTTCGCTTTGAACTTTTTTCCTTCATGCAAGAAAAATACAGCATTGACGTCAATCGTTGCAGTTCAGTTGTCTTTTAATACCCACAGACACCACATTCAACATCTTTAACAAACTCATCAAATGCTTATACTCAACTAACCACTGCACATAAAATCCCTCAAACATTAATCTTTTATGAGATTATTCTTATAAACTCTACATTATGTACCTACTACCTAAGCTCACAACTTATATAACCAAAGCAAATACAATATTGGCAGTAATCTTACATGACATTTATCAGGCAAACCTAATTTTTTTTATTCTTTACTGTTTAATGTGAATAGCAATGTGTATGGTAGTTATACACTTCTTATAAACTACACATTACGTCCACAACGAGTACCATCGAAATAATTTAAGTTTTTTTCACAATTTACAATATGTACATTATACACAAGGCCGTTATAATTACAGATTTGCATACATTGAATTGGGAAACAAGTTTACATTTAACATCCATCGTGTATAGATCTCAAATAGAAATCTAAGGCACATGATGTAATGTATAATTACTATCAGCGAATGTTTATATGTATCTGATCGTAAATATACATGTAAAAATGGAAGTTGCAACCAGTGCAATATATATACAACATGTAAATTAAATCGTATTGGCTAGTTTGTATAGTGTCAAAGTACTATATAAACACGAATGTAATTTTTAGAAGTAACACGTCGAATTACTGCAAAATTCGGTTATGTTAGGCATATCACGTCAAGATAATATTTATTTGTGTATACTTCAGGCCATACGAAAACCATCACCATATAGTCAGACGGAAGTTCTATACAAATAGAAGCATTGTTCCACTTGGACATGAAATATAAAATTAGTTTCCAAGAACCTAAACTTGAAGTGGGAACTCACGTCCCATTATCCATTAGTTAAATTATTAATTTTTGTAACAGTGTAATTTCTACATTTCATTGTATTGTAGGTAGAGTATGAAGTGAAGCCTATATAACGTACTGCTTACTTGTAAACTTGTAACACGATTAATAAATGCAGAATTTCTAAGAGCATGTGTATGTGTTGAAGACCCCCGGATTAAATGTCCGGATTTGAAGACATTATTGTAGCCTGGACATTTTTAAGCAATGCTGAATAGGGTTCCAACCAAATCGCCAAATAGGTTCTGAAGCTATAGCCTCTTGAAGGTCAGATTTAGGTCCAAGTTTTTACGCACTTTTGCGTATAAATCTTGAACCAGGCAACTTACAAGTTTGGAAAAAATACCCAAAGAGTGCCCTTTCTTTGTAGGACTGGATTGGCACCAACACCGTCCAATTCCCCCCTACTTGGGAAACCACAGTTTTCTATGGGGGAAGGATGACCCCCGGATTAAATGTCCGGAATAGAGGATATTAGCCTCCTGAAAGTCAGATCTAAGGTAAAAACTTGGGAAAAAACGAACCGTAAATAATAATAACAAATGTGCATTAATAAATGTATGTATTTATTTTCCCCCTGGTCTCTATTCGAATAGTACTATGTAATAAGTATGTACTAACATTTGCAATAATATTTTATTACAAAATATAAAATAATTCTCATTACAAAATGGCTTGTAATAAATTGGTTTAATCAGAATATGAATCTATTATAATGTATAACAATATTGAAACTCAGTTTTCCTCTCCTTCACAAGGGCACAGTACACATTGACTATAAATCATATGCAACAAAACAAGGAACATGCCACGAACCAGGAAAATAAATACCTACTAAATATTACTCAACTATAAAAAACGGAATCATTTTTAATACTAAGTGATGGGAACTATAACTAATACACAGTAGCCTCTCCCCTGAGATCTATGAAGACTACGACAACAAGAATAATATATTTTTAATTCATTGTTTAATGGGCACTAAGAAATAAGTACCCACATAAAAAATTACGTTCAATGTATGGTATAAAACTTACTTCTGCATATCATTATTTTGAAGTGCAGGTGAGCATTAATTGTACGTTAGGATATGCACATCCTATGCACACGGATAGAAAAGAATCCTCCGTAGAAAATTACTTAAAACAAAAAATTTAAATTGCTTTCTACTAGTATAACTTTGAATAATTTTACTGATTGATATTTTAAATTAGGTTAACTAATTATAGTATAAGAATCAGGTACCAGGTCTGATATAAATTACTAGTAAAATTCAAACTCACAATGTACGCATTGGGAATGGCACCTAGATGTGTTAAATTGTGAAAGCGGAAAAGGTCATCGGTATTTGGATATAGCTTGGGTTAGATGTGTCCCAGTGCCATACGGCCAAATTATCCTTAGCGAGTGTGACCCTGATCATCGTTGATACCCTCCCCCCCCCCGCTTGTTATTCTACATTTTTGAAAGAGGCAAATCTCTTAAACCCTATTTTCGGAAAAACATTGAACCTAGCCACTACTGGGGATTATCTCTGATGTCCCTTATAGTAGGGAAGCTCGATTAACTCGTTTTCGGAGCTACAACAAGTAAACCCGATTTGTGGCGTGAGCGGTTGAACAACTCTACTAAACATTCGTTTTCTCTCTCCTAGAAACAAATAAACAAGATAAATCCTATCACTATTAGAGTTATTAAATAAATCCAAAATACCTACTCTCAGTAATTCAGAGTCTGAAATTGGAAGTCTAACATTCAGATATCATTCTTTCATAATTATCTCAACAGAATGTGTTTTTTGTATTTTGTATTAAAGTTGTATCATATTATCGTTAAAGTGTTTTCAGAGCATCGTATGCCATTAATGCTATTCTGATTCATCGTATCTGTAATTTGAGGGAAATATACGATACTTATTATCAACACTAATGGAATGGACACATCCTACAGGATTTTGTGCAACTACTGACAGTGAGTATTGAAGTGAATGCATATGGGAAGCTAACACGAAAACGGAATAGTAAATCCTCCTTCTGTGGACCTTTTGTTTAGAAAATAAAATAAAAATGTACATTAGGTATACAAATATGTACGCAGCCTTAGTCATAGCATAGCCCATGTAGAGCCTTCAAAGGGTAAGGACTATGTTGACTATGTAATCTAAGTAGTGACATACATCATGGTATCAAAGGATAATATTAAATAAAAATAAAATGAAAAAATCATCTTTGAATGGGGACTGTAATTTAAGTATGAGATACAAATAAAATAAGCACAAGTATCGGAGAAAGTATAGAATGTGACAAAAGAGGGGAACTGTGAAAATAAAAAGACGTCCTACTAAGTGCTAAGAATTTGAAACAGTTACTTGCATTGCATATAAATGCATCTACAGAGTAGCTCTAGTCTCTAGTCCATTATCTCTCCGTTCTGTTCCTTAGTTGTCTGTTCACTAGTCAAATATGCAAATTCTAAATCTCTTAAGACTAAAATAAAAATTTCTTTTTCAAGAGATAAAAAATTAATGAAAGCTTTTTTATTCTTGATTGATGAATGAGAGTGAAAAATGAAGGTAATGAATTAAAGGACCAACGTGCTATGCTACAGCTCCTATTTAGATTCAATTCACCTTTGCTTCTTCCTTTCTCTCTACTCTTGTGTTTTGTCTGCGAGGGACCCTCTGATAAACATTGGTAACCTATGTGAGCTTAGCTGACTAATGTGTCTTATCATTATAAGTACCTACTTCCCTAACGTGCGTGTAGGTACTTTTATTTATATAGGTCCTGTAGATGAAGAGAGACAAAACTCTCCCCTTCTGTTTCTTTTCTCTGACATTCTCACCCTTCCTCTTCGTATTGCTTTCGCCGTTTCGCCTCAAGTTGAAAAATTATTAGAAAAGAACAAAAGGAGCTCTGGTGCATATACCGTATAAAATTATGAGGGATAGTCTTCAAATGTGGTGTTAAGGTGAACTCTTACACTCTACTGTCAACCCTATATTGTATTCCATCCATCTACATATTTATAATATGCTCTTCATCTCCTATAATAATCCTCCAGCCAATAAAACAGTGAGACTAGACCAGTTGAAGTCGAACGGAGTGAATTTTTTTGATTGTTCATTCCTCTAAGCGCTCCTCTATGCATATTAAAATCCTCTTTAACACATGCACGCATTTTTTCCAAAAAATTCTCTTTTATTCTTTTATGCGGATATCTGTAAACTTTTTTGATTCAGCACACTATACAAGATCTTTCTCTATTCACCTATCAAATGGAGAATCTAACCAATGCAAGGCTTGCCTATTCTCCATACTAATAGCTTCTGCAACTCGGTTACATACTGTAATGATATACTATTTATTATACTTTGGACTTGGAGTTAGATTTTATATAGTATTAACTAGTAGCCTATAATACGTAGCTTCCTTTATCTGTACAATATTTATACAGTAGTGCGAGTAAGGAAACATCAATGAGAATTTTCCTGAATGTAGTTTTTCAAAGTAATTTTAAATCCACAACTGATGTTTAATTTGACCCTTTCCAATGTTCGTAAACTCACTTGCATACTAGCTATGTACAGCTAGTAAGGATGATGGAACATGATACCCTGGCAGAATACATAATGAATGACTCCCATTAAGTAAACCAGAACAAAACTGAGTTACTATGCTATGTATGTATGCCTATGCCTGCTATAATCTGAGACCAGCATTCTATGTATACATCTACATGATATTCTGTTCTATTAACTGAATATACCCATATATATTCAATATTCCACATTCACTACAGTTGAGACGAGACATCCCTTTCCCATAATTTTTTTGGCCAAGATTATTTAGATTACTTAAGCGTACTATATAATAGCATTATGTAAAATTGAGATATTGAGAATGCGGTAAGATATATCTAAATAGCCACTCAATTTCTTGTTTTCCACGCGATCAAGATGTATATATATGCACACTTACTAATATGATAACTTGAATGATGACGCACGAAATCCACATTCATTTATTATGAAGCATAAAATTCATAAAAAGGTTTTACGTTCAAATCAAGCTTTTTTCTGTCATCTGATTATGCTTAGCGTGTATTTATTTACATAATTTTGAATGCTTCTTTTTAGCCTACATTATGGAGCACCACTGGGTGGGAGGATACAACAGCACGCAAGTGCCTTTTGATAAATAGTACATAAAAAGTAGCAGAAGCCAATAAAATCTTATTTTATTATATAGATACGCTCAGTAGCAAGTTTCTACTATTTAGTAACCTATTGAGAAAATGCGTTTTGTATTTGAATATAAGTAGGTAGCAAGAATTTTTCACCATTTGGCAGAGCACAATTTAATTTGTAATTGTAATATGCATTGTCAGATCCTGACGAATTTCCATTGCCAACCTCAAGCTCTCTTTATTAAGCAGCGTTATTATAGCGCCTTAATATGGTTCTGCTTTGCCTGTGAGGCAATGACAACTCAGAAACGGATTGAAATAATGCGATAAATTTTTTTGGTACATTTAGGAAATCAATTGTAGATGCCCATTGGAAGCAAAAGTTAGTCAAAGGTCGAGTTGCCGAAAAGTCAATTGGCTAAATGGACCTACGGTTTGGCTAATGGCCGTCGGCCCGTCGTCACATCTTTAACTGTGAAATAATAATTAATTGAAAAAATCTTTGGTAAAAATCCTATACATATACAATATAAAAATAATCATTCCCATGTCTACGCTACATACATTAGTCACTATAAGGAATAGGGGAGAATAGTAGTGAGATACCTAGGCACTCTATGCTATGCAAATTTTAGTATCCGGGAATAAAAATAATAACGAAGGACTGAATGTGTTTTGTAACGGGCAAGAAAAGCACATGGAAGAAACTCATCTGATAAATATCTCACGTACAGATAAGCCGGTAAAGCAGAAGAAAGGACTGGCTATCTGTAGTGGAGAACAGCAGCATTTAGAATAGAATTAGATATCCTACGAGAATACGTAGGTATTTTACCGGTAATGCATAGTGCTACATTAGGTAGGCTTAAAATGTTACACAATAAAACAGAGGAGTCAATATGATGTAGCATTGTGTATGCATAGTTTATAGTATAGTATACAATACGCACAATAAATGACAAACTACAGAAATCGTAAAGACAGTACATTGCACATCTACGATCTCCGGTACAGCTTCTATCTAAATATGCATCACCAGTGCAGTACGTACTGTAATACGTACACGATATTTATAAGCGTTGTTTCACCATCCACATTACAAAAAAATCCTTTAGATTCTCTTAAGAAATTTGCATATCAAAAAGGATGCTCTCGCACTAAAGGAGCACATCATTGCATTTTTTACATACGCGAAGAGTGAAAGAATAAAATGGACAAAAGCGTTCGTTTAAATAGAAAAAGAAATTCATTGACTCCTTCCGTGAACCGAATATTAATTAACCTAAAAAATACCTGAAATGATTGCTTTCAACAGTTCCAACGCTAAATATGCGTTATGTATTATCAAAACAGATTGCGAGTGCTACAAAATTGATATTCTAGACAGCAGGCTAAATGGACTATTAGTACTTTTCTATACTACAGAGCAGCGGTATATAACATTCGTTCAGTTTAAATCATGAATTAGTAAAATAATTATTATATTTGACCAACATATCTGTAGTTATATCTTTACTTCTTCTTCCGTATTATGCTAGTGTCCACAGCTCAGAATGTCGCTTGCACTACTTAAATAAAATGATTTACAAGAACATGCAATTACTTAAAAATACTAAATGAAAACTTTATCAAAATACCCAGCTAAAATTGGTGCTTTAATATTGCTCTAGTGCTCCACAAAAGCTGTTGGTGAAATACTTTATATAGATCAATCCAGCAACACGTTTTGTAAATGGTACGAAGTAGTTTTCATTGCATAGCTTTATGTATCGAACAAATGTAAATTGACAAATATTAATGATCTGCAATTAATACATGACAATATATAATATAATACGGGACTAATCGATTTCTAATACTTGTTCCTTCACACCTCACACAATGTTAATCCAAACTACAGCTATGTCACCAGCATTGCATTGATCCCTTTATATTTTTCAATCTACAAAATCCACAAGCCTTTATAGCTTTTATAGAGCCCTACTAAACACTAAGATAGATATTCTACTGACAAACACACAATGTGGCCTTTTTTATGCGATTGCTTGTGTCGTCGGCTAAGTGCAGTAGTGTGGTTATTGCCATTGTGGTAGTTATTGATATATCGGTACAACTATTACCCGATACATATATGCACAGATTTCTTCCTGTTATGCGTATATATGTGGTAGTCCAACAGACCAATACGTTCAATCGACCTAACCTAATACGTACGCATTACCCATATGCGGCCAATGCTTCTTCTGTAGTAGATAGTTAGCGAAGATTATTCATCAACTTTTGAAAATGTTTTTAAAATTCATCGCAAAAGATAGTATAGTAAATAGTTAATATAATAAACAATTATAAAACGGGTGTAGAAAACTTGTGAAACTCTTGCCTTTTCATCAGTTCTTATTTTTACAGTACTTACAGAAAATACTGTGGTACTGTAACTTATCTTTAGTGTATTTTACATTGATCATACAAATATTTTTCCGACCTACAATATCTACTATAACGGTTTGCTATGTTGTATATGTACATATGCATATGTATACATGGTATTTTACTTGTTCCACAAGTTGAAGTTTGACCTAGTTCATTGACAAATGGACCGATTGACTCCATATTTGGATACAACCTCAGTGAGTACTTAAGTTCAGGATACTGTACTTCGTCGTTTTAGATTAACGTTAAAAAAGCTACAAAGCATTGACTTCATGTGGGCAAGTACCTATGTAAA
The DNA here is from genome assembly GCA_034694165.1 of Tomocerus mixtus. NCBI lineage: Eukaryota > Metazoa > Arthropoda > Collembola > Entomobryomorpha > Tomoceridae > Tomocerus > Tomocerus mixtus. Next base: position 80,821 of record JAQFYC010000062.1, on the reverse strand, counting down.
GGTAAATGAGTCACTTACGCAGGATCGGTTTATTGGCGTAAACTGGAAGGGTCTACTGGCCTAGGACATTTGAACTAGGCCAATCGGTCGATTGAACCTATCGGCCAATGGGACTACGACATATTTTCCGTCATGTCACGTTGTGATAAAGAGTCGTGTGAATGATAATACTCCCAATAACATTACCTATGCCTATGAGTCTGTGGTAAAGGCTGAAGGTTGGTAAATAGTGTCTCACTTCGGAAATACCATAGTATTGATTATAACAACACAACCTGTAAGCAAACATGCTGGCTTCCTAATAAAAGGTTCAGAAAGGTCGACAGTGGATATATAAACACTTTCAGATAATAAAAAGGTGTTTCCAGCCGTGCATACCTACATATAACCATCATGCATAACATATCTTACTTATTTTTCTATCTATCGAACCCAAAATCTTAGATGCCACTAACTACCATTAGGTAGTAAAATAAGGTTACCTAAGAAGTACTCTACTAATTTACGCAAAACTTGACAACATTATAGAGCACTATCAGTTAAGTAGTTTTGCTCCCTCAATAAGGTACTCAATAGCCCCAATAGTTACAAACTACCCTGTATAAAGTATAAACTACATTTCCAGATTAGAAATAGTATTATTTTATTTATACAGACATTGCTAATCATTTTGAATACCTACTTAAACGTATGATCAATTAATTACTTAAATATTACGGTTTTGCTCTTTTGGGTATTGGAAATACAGAAATCTGTTTGGTTTTCTGTAATTGTACTGTAGTACACGTGGATTTGCTAAAAAGTAAAAGATAAAAATAATGAATGGTATGGATGAATCCTACGCCGGATTGGATGGTTACTATGAATGGGAAAACGTCAGAGATGTCAATATGTCAATAATACAACTTTGCAACGCTATCTTAAGAGCGTGCTATACATGCATAGGTATAGTATGTAGTAAGTATTAACTGCCATCGTGTGATTCTTCATGGCAAGGACTTTTCTGGATATATGTTCTGCATTCCATTGTTTATTACATTAACTAACTTTTGATTCCTTCACAACTGATATGAATGATAAAAGACTATATTCAAAGCAGGTTTTAATATCCAGACATATCCATGATTAGTAATAATTGAATGTGGGTTATTTATCCAATAGATTGTTTAACATGTTAAGTCTTGCCATTATGTTTTGTAAGGAAAATCTAAGTTGTGTACATATAGGTAAGTATATATATTAAATTGTGACGACAACCTGACTAACAATATTTCCCCTGAGTAGCATCTTAGATTCTTCTACGAGCTACCTACATAAGAATTTATTTATTGGACGTGACGTGTCGAGATCTATGTGTCTAGAAAGTCTAGATATGTAATTTATACTTACAAGCATTATTATATGCATTAACATTATAAATTATTCCATTAGGCACAGTAGTACATAATATTATGTAATGTATACTGTATACATATTTATTGCAGGGATATTATAATAAATATCATCTTTGTGATGTGGTATGAGTCTGAGTGAACCTATGCCATTGTATGTGAATATTATTTGTGTAATAACATGTAAACTTTCGTAAGGAAGGAGCAGGATTCGGCAACTATACTTGTAGCTTTTGCTTTATCGGGGTTACTCCACGTACACAGGATGTGTTTGGTATCAATATTACCTGCTTATTATATTATGTTTACAATACAATTTACTAGCATGATTGACAAATGGCAAAGACACAGTACATACCGTTTACAATTGGTCCAATGGGTTTTCCATTCGGAATATTAAGATCACTTTTGCGTGCTGGAAAGTTAGCTGTCCTATTGGCGTGGTTGGAATTATTTCTAATCAGTCCAGCCATAGCTTCAATTTGCTGCAAATGTTCTGAACCTAAATCATGAAAATACAATAACATTACTATAATGATACTGGTGGTGACATTTTCTGTTGATTTGTAATACTGATGTGGTTATGTGTGGGTAGACCTACTATGATAGCTAGGGGAATTTTGTTTATTATTTTTCATATCTATAACTTATTGCCTGACGAAGAATGTAAGTAATTATTATCTAATTAGTATTATTTACTTCGTTCGCTAAGAGTTTACAAATTATTATATCATGAATCATGATGCTTATAACATAACTGAAACGCAATGAATTGCAGCATATTATGTATATTTATTTCATTAGTTTCATTCTCTGTTTTCTAACAGTAATTTTTTAATTTTTGTTATTTTAAGTGTGTTTACCCAATGACAATTTATTTATCTTTTGGGTGTGATAATTACTACTACTGCTTTGAATGCATTTATCCATTTTGCATTCCATAGGAAGGGATAGGGAATAGATAAATAAATTATACAGGCGTTTCTTACTCTCAATTAACGATGTTGCTGTGGGCGAACGAGAATGTCTCAAATCGGCATGCTGACTTTGTGGAACTGAATTGGGAATCAGCAATGAATTTGTTTTTGAAGATTTTGAAGTGTAAGAGTGATGCATTGAGCCAGTGTTAATGGAAGTAGCTGGGACTGAATTTCCATGTCTTGCCACTAAGGAGTGGGATGTATTATTAGCATGCCCATTGGTATTGGAGATGGAAATCCCAACGTCGTCGGTGGACATCATAAGGTGAGACGGAGATGATGGATACGACCTTCCAGAAATTGAACTTTTATTTGAACTAGATTTTGGGAAGTAGTTGTTGTACTGCCCTTGTCCATTGACAACAGGGTATTTGGAAGTCTCGTCATTTCTCGCAGGGCTATGGCCCTTACTATAATAATCACTAGAAGACGAGTCCTTCTCACGCTCCCCTCCAACGTCCATGCTATATCCCATTTTTTTCATTATGTTAACTGAACATTAGTAAAACTAGTTAAAGGACCTCAGCAAAACTGCACGCGGTATACACTTTTAGTAGCAACGTATTACTAATTTGCAATTTTAAGGGTCACTGTCCGCAACGAAATATAAGGAGTTCTTAATGTAATTCTTGGTTGCAGGTTGCAGTATTATATGTTATATACCTTATATATTTCAGAATACCTATGTGTCTTGTACGGGGAAGAGGGAGAAACAACTAAAGATTTAATTGATAAATCAAAATACAAGTGTCATGTCTATTCACTCCATCAAATCGGTCCATATTAATAATCTCCACAAATATTCGCACCAGGACAGAATCCTTTGCATTAGCATTAACTTAGTCTGTAGTCTGGAATGTGTTTTTAGTGTTGAGCGGAGCAATATTGTTGATATCTGTATACTATTTATTACATAAAAAATAGAATGTAGCTATTGAGGTTAATGGCTGTATCTGGACATACTAATAAAACACTGCCGAATATTCTTACGTACATGTATATTTACGTATAAACTGCCAAACTGTAAAACTATTTACGTTCATTATCACTACTGGAGAAGATAACAGTACTTATTTTATAATGGACAAAATCCATAGTAAAAAAGTTCAGTGAGCCAAAGTATGAATGTAAGATGTTTATGAAGGATAAATCGAGGACTCAAGTCTAATCCTAGTAGTCTGTGGGTACAGCAAGTGGCTAATGGTCATGGAAAACTGCACATACAAGCCTTGTCAGTGTAGTTTCAACCAACAAAACTATTATACTATGTGTTAGATAATAATTATTTACGTACACTAATGCAAGCAAACGTAACAGTACATACAGACACACAAACAGACAGACAGAACTATATAACAGCACTGCACTGACTGAGACAGATACACAATATTAGGCCCAAGACTTTCAAGAACGTGTTGTTAACTTATATTATTATCGTATACTACTACAATTAACTTCGTGGCTTATAAAATAACACAAGAGAGACTGACTACCTTTTCCTGCATGAGTATCTATGCAATGCAATGCAGACACTACTACTGACTGAACTGAACTGAAGTTTAGTTGATGTGATTCTTCTCAGTTCTCATCTCACTAAACTTCTTTTCCTTGTATGTAACGTACGTATACTATACACTTACACGTTCATGCCTACTTTACTTATACACTAGACTAGACTTTTTATTGTTAGTCTGCGGCTGTAGTCTGCCTGTGTATTATGTCTATAATGTATACATATATTATTGTGGTTTTACGTTCATTGCATTGGTAGGTATCTTATGGAATGGATATGGCATGGCTATGACAATCTTTAGGAATGCACATCTTATACACTACATAGCATAGGTAGAATGCCATGTGGCATGTATTTACCTCTTCTGTAATAGAATGCTAACCTTATAGCATTATTATAAGTGTTAGATTAACTTTATAGAAATACTCTGTCTGTCCGTCCTTTGCAGGATCCAGTCATAACTCATGAACGGATTGTCTTACCATATTCAAAATTCGGGAACATTATCCTGAACTTAAGTACTAACTGAGTTCCTGAGGTTGTATACAAATATGGAGTCAATCGGTCCATTGGTCAATGAACCAGGTCAACTTGCAACTTGTGGAACAAGTAAAATACCATGTATACATGTGCATACACACAACATCGCAAACTGTTATTAGTAGATGTTGTAAGTCTGTAAAGCATTTGTATTATCTATGTAAGTACACTAACGATAAGTTACAGTACCACAATATTTTCTGTAACTACTGTAAGAGTAAGAAGGTAAGAGTTTCACACCATTTTTACACCCGTTTTATAATTGTTTATTTCATATTAACTATTTGCTGTACTATCTTTTGCGATGAATTTTCCAAACTTTTTCTGAATTATAAATTTTTGCTAGCTATCTACTATACAGTCATGAAAACTCATAGGAATGTAAAATCTGCTGGTCAGTCACAAGTTGTTCACTGCAAAAATGAAATCAGCAATAATGATTTTAATTAACATACCTAGTTAAAAACTACATTTTTTACATGTAGATATAAGTAGCTAATGAACAGAGTGTACTTTACACAGTATAAAGTGACCCTCACTTTTTTATCTCTTGTATTGATGTAGCATGTACCTATATAGAACTTATACGGCCTTCAGATGCATTTGCACACGAGTAATAAGTCTTAAAGCAAACATAGCGAAGAACTAGCTAGCTTCAAATACAAGTAAGGATTTGTGATTTTATACTTAGGTATGTAAACTATACACAACTTACACGCTAAGTACACTGTACATATGAATATAACTTTTACATGTTACGTCTGTCTCGTCTAATCTATTTTTTACATCCTAGACTGGCAAAAAGATAGGGGAGGGTAAGAATTTAGAATATAAACAGAGGGAACAGATACTAATGTGGTACATGTTACGTTTAAGGGATTATCGAGTATGTGGTAATAAATGTAGTGTACATACTATATGTATAATAAGTTCCGTTTTACTAATGTATACCTATGTATATACTTTGTATTTATGTACATGTTTGAGTTACGATGTTATGTAAGCAGGGACTTCGAATATTTGTGAATGTTTGGCAGGTCTTTTGATGGACTGGACCGTGGACATCATCGGCACCGTTGTGTTGAACCTACAACTATTAGCTAGAGGAATAATTTCCACAGATAATAATAGTGCTTTTGGTTACTATATTTGTTTCTCTCGACGTTACCAAATTAGGCGATTTAAGAACAATAGGTGGTTATCAAAATTTCAGTCGTTTATTATAATGTTAAATGCCTACATAAAACTACATATAACTTACAATGTACTAATAACATGCCCGTTAAGGGGGTTAATTACTCCTGTTACGAAATAGCTATAAAAATGACTTCGGGAACACCATTTTATACCAAATTACATCGACAAGTGATGCCAATGAGAGTGAAATCCCCATATATTAGCATTTAGCACAAATCCTGAGCATTGAAAGTAGGAGAGGGAGAAATATGGCAAGCAATACTACTTGTTATCGTAATAATAACTTTAATTTCCTCCTATCGCGATACTTGGTAATTAAATGCAATAGTAATAATAGCATATTGGCTAAAAGTCTTGATCAGTAATTTTCAGTTTTGAGCCTTAATAGCAACCTACCCGGAATCATATACCAATATAAATTTACTTGGCAGACAGAGTCGACGGTGTTACTAGAGCTGCATTTGGTAGGTGTATAATATATAAGTAGTCCAAAAGCCGAATTCACAATAAATCACCAGGTAAAATTATCAAACTGATCAAGCCTTTGTCACAGTATCTCTTCTTCCGAAACTAATCAGTGGATGATGGAAGCTCAGACAGACAGACAAGGGTATAATGTTGTATAAGCCATCGTTCGTGCTAATTAATACGAACATTGCAATTATCTTTACATTATCATACATAAAATATCTGTCTGTATAGTGCAGTGGTGGGTGGGGAGTGGAGGTTAAGAAAACTGATGTACCTTCTGCACTTGAACAAGGTGCAAGCGTTCATATAGTTTTATCCTCACATGTAATGTAGATTGCATAATCTTAGATAAAGCAAAAAAATCTGTAGAAAAAGTTGATATGTATTTTTATATTAGTCATTATGATCTGTATACAAATATACAATACATGCTAATAATGATGATATGTAAAATGTTTCCAAACAAAATTATACCATCTACATGCTCTATAAATATGGTATGATTTAGGCTTAGGGAATACATTGTTACTTTTGTGACAAGTGTTGATGATTCAAATAAGACACACATTGGTACTGTTCAACTACCTTCGGCGTATTTTACGATATTTATGACACAATTATAATATTGTTTCTTAACAAACAATTCATATGCATCTACCTACTACAATCTATAAGGTCGGCTTGACTTGCGTGAACTGAAATTAAGCTAAGGCTACGGCTACAAGTTTGGCGGCTAAGCTACACTTCTGCAGTCACAGTCAATTCCACAAAAAATGTTTAAGCAAAAAAAAAGGTTAAAGAAAATGACCGAAGAAGTTGGGAGGAAGGAAAGAAGGCAAAGCAAACGCTAAAGTTGCTTATAAGGAGAGTTTGGAAGGAATGGCATGCACCACGTAGTTTAATGCACGTAGTCGACTTATATGTAGTGCTAATAATATTATTGCTATGTATACTAATCGTCCCTAAAGTATGTAACCATCATTACTGCATGTGTATGAATGTACAATATAATATAATCTTTTCAGTTTATAAGATTGAGCTGCAGCCTACTCTTAAGTTTAAGTGAACACTCAGATACTAGGGTAACATTATTTACTTCGTATCGCAAGACTCGACTTCTTTCTTATGTTTAGACTTTAGGTCTTGTGTTGCCGTCTAGGCCGTCTTAGCATGCTTTGCTAAGTTACTCTAAGGTTGAACTTTGTGTACGTATATCATATGAAAGGAATTATTATAGATGTAGAAAGAAAGCGAAGCAAGAAATCGTTCTCGATCGTCTTAGAAGAAAAATTCATGAAGCAAAACAGACGAAGGCGAAGCATTCACAGACTCACATTCACAGTTGGGGGAATGGGAAAAAAATCGTTCTTGTACGGGAGAAAAAATACGATTTTTTACCAACATTTTATTTCAACCCTATTCAACTTATGTAGGTATCTTTGCACTCCGGGCTAGATAAGTAGTATACATTAAGTGCATAACAGACAGACTGACTGTAGGCTGGGGATTGACGAAAGTCTAAATAAAGTACAGCCACGTACTCGTGTAGATATAGATAAAAAATTTATATTATGTGGTACAAATAGTACAATCATCGGCAACATCTACTGTACAAGTCACGGTGGAGACGTCTGTATAATGATTTTGGTCTATGTAAGAATTAAGTTCGTTTTAATGAGATTCTAATATCATTTCTATACCTATCTAAATAAGAACTTAAATCTAATCTAATATTATTTTATATCAGACTATAATAACTTAAAGTAGTATATCTGAAATTACGGGTTTACAGTGTTGGAGTCCCATGGACAAATTCTTATTTCAAAAATGACTTACTTCATAATTTCAAAGCTTAAGTTAATTCTTAAAATAATGAGGGCAGATTGAAACATTCCGTATCAGTACCACCAAGTAGCATACATAATACCACGGCATGTATTATGTATGTAATACGTAATTTCTTCGAGTACAGTTTACGGTGGACCTTGGCCAAAATATATCCTCTGGAAAGCATAAGGTTGTGCAGATCCCCCAATGTGTCTGGGGCAGTAGGGCATGGGCATGCATACTCCCGCAATTCCCCACTCCAAAATTCTCAGGGGTATTTTAGTGAGAACCAAACAACATCTCATAGCATCTGTTAATGGTTTCCCTACTTGTTCAAATTGTATTAAGTTGGCGAAGATGATTAATATGAATGCTAGTTCATAGACATTTGTCGTAGCCGTATTATGGTATTTAGTATTTAACCTACATACTTTATACATTTAAGAGCCAACACATACTTTAACCGTACATATTATATAACTTTAGATCTACCCTATTATGAAATTAAATTGTATAGAAATTATATTAAGTACAACAAAGTTCTAAATGCATGATTCCTTATTATGATAGCTTAGTGCTATTGCTAGTCTTGTTGAGACGGTGAAGTCCTTCAGCTTTGCTATTGCTATATTTTTAATACATTAATTTATAAATACCCGATTCCGGTATAAAGGCATTGTAGCATAGTGGATGCGATTTAACTACAGCCGTCAGTTGACAGGTTAAAAGTCTAGCACAGAAAACTGAAATTGGATGAAGGATGTCCTAAGACTAATGCCCAGCCATATTCCTGACATTAACCGTATTAAGGTGAAAAGGTGAATTGAATATATATGCAATACAAATATTCGGCGTATGCTTGGAAGATTTTGGCAGGGTGGCTTCGACGGTACATTTCTAGCACTACCTTTGCAATTTCCTGCAAGTGTTAAAATTGTCACTTACTGTCATTTAAAATAATTTAAAATTAAACGTTCAATTAATTAGGTAGAATATATAACGTGCATTACAACAGACACAGAAGTCGCCTAACATGCCATTTCTTGAGTATGCAAGTAGCTTATAAATTAAACAATTTTGAGCCCCTGATGTGCTAGTAATTAAAGATCCTATAAGTCTCATGTAGTGCAAAATACTATAATAACTAATGCAAATAAATTCACCAATTGAAATATATAACCCAGAAAAGTAACAAAACATGTTAGACTTGTTATTTGGCGATACGTTAACATGTTATGACAAAAGCATGTGAGATTTAATATTATGCCATCTTCCAACGAGTCCTCCTTACAGGATGTAATACTTGCAATTGCAAAGTATTTTTAACATTCAAACTTAATTTAACAGAGTCGAATATTTACAACTAATACTGGTGCCAAAGTTGTTAGTGTATATTTTGATGTTATGAGACAGAGAAGCTAGTAATTGTAAGCTGGACAAAAAGTAGGATGTATACAATGCTATACAGATACGAATGTATACAAAAAATTTTGATTTTGTTTGTTTCGGAGGCATGTTCAATTTAAAGTTCTTTTCACGTTTGGACAGCTCCAGTGGCCTTTTGTTGTTGTCTGACTAACTGCATCTTCCCTTCCAGCACATCTATGATTGCTAAATAAAACGAACATGGTAGGCATATAAGAAGTATAAAACCAAGTGAACTATTGATTGACAAGGCTATTAATAAGTCAAATAACAAAAAATAAATAAAATACCTCCACGTATGCTAGATTTCTCTCTTCCAACTACTTGCACTTTTTCGATTTGGGTCCCCAAAAACTCAACTTTTCTTTTGAAATAGTCAACGGCCTCTTCAATACTCTAAAAAACAAAAATTGCATATAGGAAAAATTATAGAAAATATCATTCATCTCCTCTAATCAACCAAGGGTGTTGTAGGCTGGGCAATGCGATCCCACGGTCCCATACAGAAAGGGCGGTGTCAAGTATTGAGTTAAGGATTGAAGATGACAAAGAAGAGATAAATAAGCCAAACCTTTTCAATGTAGTATCCTGTGCCAATATCAATAAGGACGTTTTCAGGGTCTTCAACTTCACCATGAACAAACATCTAAAAATACAAGTATTTATGATTATTACGATTAGATCACAGACCAGCAGGACTTTATGCATAAGTATTATTGAAGTTAGCCAAAAGTGCGTGGAAGTACTCCCGGTCGGTTACTGTTAAACGTGTCAAGTGTTTCAACTTACTGATTCTGTAACCGGCACCAACATTTCGCTTTTATTTGTGGTCAAGCTTTTTACGCAGTGGCCAGATTCCTGCATCTTTATTTGGACTTCTTTAAGGGAAATAATAGCATCTTGATAAAAATTAAGTTCTTGTTCCACTTGTTGTTTTAGTTGCTGAAGTTGCGGTACATTCAATGTCATCAAATTAATGGTGTTTCCAGACGGAGTTCCTGATCCAGGAGTGCTAGCCTCGCCTTTGCTGGATGAGTTCTTAGGAGGTGCCATAGCCTTATGTTTTTACCTATGTTACAAAGAAAAAGAAAAGTCAACAGTGTTATGTTATTGTTACTCCTTACCACAGATATGGACTTATATATATACCTTATTAATATTATATTATTTCTACTCTAAGCTCTTAACTACCATTCCTCTCCTCCAACCTACCCACGAACAATATACAGAAACAAGGAAGCCTCCCAAACGACACCCGAATTTTTACCGATTCTGGGAAATTAATGGCCACGAGGTTGCAACCTTGTCCGGGCTACACTTATATAAATTATAGGTTTTATTATACACCCACACATATGACACAATTTAGTGTTAATAGTCATATCAGCCAAAATGTGACCACATACCACAGATGACAGATATTCTTCAGGAGAGAAGGAAATTACCTAATTTAATTTAATTTTACAGATCAGCTACTGAGAAATCGCTAAAACGCAGGCAGAGGGCACCGAAATCATAAAATTCGGACACCGGTTGAGATATAACTAAAACCGTCTTACATCTTACATCATAACTTCTAAACTGACTGCGGATTTAAAAAGTACATTGTAATTTTAACAATATAATATCTTATATCTGTACGCACATGTTAATGTTGAGTTGACATATTACTCCATATCAATATGTTTTCTTTACTAATGAATGATACTAATGAAAGTAGTCTTTAATGAAAAAGTAATGAACTAAAACATGCTTACTTTTACGTCAACACGGGAACACTGATACTGATGACCAACTTTTGGCTCTTGACTTGACTGCGGAACTTCGGACAGTTTGGACTGTGACAGGTAACACGGTGACCACTATTGTGAGTGTGACGACAGTGACGAGTAATGACGAGTAGTGATAGTGATAGTAATAGTGAGTGTTTTGGATTTCAAAGCTTGATTTTACTTCTCAGCTAGGCTTGGATTGTATTTGCCCGCTGTCCGGTGTCCACCTTGAAACCAGAATGAGGGCATAATATAGCAAGAACACAGAGCACGTTTGGCAAAATTGGCGCAGAAGTTGAACTACTTTAGTAAGCAGCTTTCTTCAATTCAATGTAATAATATTTTTATTATCTTACACACAAATTCTATTTTTATCTTGAGTTAATTATCTTGATTGTTAACTGCCACAAAAAAGGTTCCATTTCAATGGGCTAGGACTAGAACTACAACTGGCATAATTGATATTGAAGGCATTTTCATTAGACAACCCATTTGGACGGAAAAGCTTTCTATTGTCGGCGTTGCCGGTTAGTTAAAATTTGAGTATCGTAGCTTTAACGAAGCCATAGTCATAAAAATGAAAAAATACATCTTGAAATCAGTCCGGACTGGACACCGGATACACCAGGTTTATTATCACTTGTCGTCGTCGTTGTCGTATCACTATTATTTATTTGTACCGTAATAACAGTACTGATCCGTGAGCTCACAAATACGAATTACGAATACGCTATACGAAATACGAAGTGTAGTTAAATTAAAGTAGTTAGTTGAGCTCATAAGGTTGAGTTACTCAACAACATAATATTTAGTATAATATTATGTAGTGGTAGTAGTAAAATTACTAAATCTACAACATGCTTAGCACTGACACTGACTGAGACTCGCAAAAAACTTCCCAAACCTAAGCTGACCAATGGGCCTTCGGCCCAATCCAATAATGTTTTAACCTTTCTATTTATTTATTTATTTTGCAGAACAACAGATCCCGGAACCTTAAACTAATCAAAAACACTATGAACTCTTCAAGGCTTTTCCAGACAGGTAGAGTCCTCTTGGCTCGTGGTCGCATCAGTAAAATAAACTCAACATTTTATAAATCAAGCAATTACTCATCTGTTGCGGCTAATTCTGCTCCACAAGAAGATCGTCCTATTGCTGTGTCACAACCGCTTGGCAAAGAAAAATCTTACGATGCAAAGCTAGTCAAAATTGTTAACGATATCTCACAGTTAACTTTAATAGAGGTTGCCGACTTGAATGAATTACTGAAGAAAACGCTAAATATTCCCGACACCCCAATGATGGGAGCGATGAACTTTTCACCAGCTGGTGCTGCTCCTGCTGAAGTATATGAAATTCTATTTAATGAGAGAGGCGATCAGGCTATGTATCCTCATGATTGGACACATTAAAAATGACATGTTACTGCTAAATCTTTATTTCTTTTTTACAGGACGAAGAAGAAGTAGCTCCTAAAAAGGTGCAGACTAGCTTTACATTAAAACTTCTTAAGTTTGACGAGGCTAAGAAAGTTCCGTTGATTAAAGAATGTAAAAGCTTACTCGAAGGCATGAATTTGGTCCAGGTACGTGTGTGTTTTAACTTAATTAATTATATGCTTTAGCTAATTCAAAAATGAGACAACTCTCCGATTCGTACTTAAGCTACTGTGTAGCGTACTTAGGGTTGATTGTTTTGATTGATGATTTTCAACTCATTTTTCAGGCTAAGAAGTTTGTCGAATCTGCTCCCTGTGTTATAAAGTCTGACATTGCAAAGGATGATGCAGAAAAACTACAGAAAGCGCTAGAAGCAGTCGGAGCGACATGTGAGATATCATAACTTGTATTGTTATTGGTGTGAACCTTTGCGACGATCGAAGGATCATGGTGAATTCAGTGGTCAGTTTTTACCCAGTCGAATATATATCGGTTTATAATTAGTATGCGTAGTCCTCCTTGAGGAAAGTAAATATTTTTTGACTGTGTCTAATTCAATTACATGTAGGCATAAATAATACTGATTTTTTACAAATAGTTTGAAAAATTGGAATAAATGCTGTGAAATTTGGTTGTTCTATGTTTTGTTTCGCAAAAACTAATAATTATTTTGGCCATCCAATTAGATTTCTAATAATTGCACGACATGTACTCCTGGGCCTGGGTAAGATGGGTATCCACAATATGCATATTATATTATAGACATATTATACAGGGCATTGCATATATATAATCTCGTAGTCTTTTCTACTGTGACTCAAAATCAAAATGGCATACAACAAATGGATTGATGGAGGGTGATCTTGGTGGCCTAATTAAATAATTTTAATAGTAAATCCGATTTTTGTATGATCTGTATATTTTTGTATATTTTTGTATGATCCTTGCTTTATGAAAATGTTATTATAGTCAATATGGTCTATAATAATAATATTTATAATTCATAGAAGTAAGTAAGCAGGTACCGATATGAAATATGGTCAGTAACCAGAGATCTGTAATTTTCACATTGTTCATTTTTATTACTTAAAGAATTGGACACAAAATGATCTTTAGCACACAATATTGCATGGTAATATATTTATTATGCCCCAATGTATACTTACGTTAAGTGAGCAATCATTGTTGTATAATACGAGCAAACTCAATCAAAGACGGTAAGGCACTATTATTGTCAGTATAATCTGTTCTGTAGTATTTTTATTACTATTACTATTACATATAGAAAGATAGCAATACATAATTGTGCTCTTTATCGCGACGGCTAGACAAGACACCATAATTAAGCTGATTACTATTATTTCGGTTTTGCATATGTAGGTACTAATCCATAGAGTACAAGCTTAACTAATTATTAGCACACCTAAATATACGTAATTTAAATTTTCTTTACAATTATAATTATACAATGTTTATATATGTATTTAAACTGTTCTTAGAATAGTATTATAAAGGTTTGTAAAGCCCGTTATATATTTAACTTATTTTTAGACTATGAGTATACAGCGGAAAAATAAACTTTGATTGAATTTTAACAATATGTAATTAAAAAAATACGTTAACAATGGGAGCAAAGCAACTATAAAAATATGCATTTACATGAGAGAATTTGCTGCAAACGTCAAAGAACTTCTTTTCTTTGAAGCAATATAATAATTTTTTAAACAGCAAAGGTCCTTACTCCCTTCTCCCTAACTGTTACTGCATTACACGCACGAATACTAGATATCGAACAACCTAAATAAATAGCACTATTTTCTTCCATATACTGTAACTTTACATAAATCTGTCAATGCATAATATTATGACTACAAGATATTACCCTACAATTAGAAGCTATTGAATTGCTTGACATGCATTTCGGTTTCATACTATTCTTACTCTCATCGTCCTTCTACAACTAATCGTGCAATATTAATATAGGTAAATCTAAAATAGTATGATATTATAGTCTTTCTTTCTGTATTGAGAACATTATAGCTTAAAACTGAAAATATTATAGCATGCACATCGTAAACGGAAATATGTACTCCTCGTTTTACAATAATTGTAAAGAAACAGATATTATCCAACATTTTTACTACTTATTATTTGCATGCTAATTCCCTTCCCATCCCACATAAATAGTAATGCAAAGCATAACAAAACTTGTAATTTTGTTTATACGTTAGTAATAATAATTCATCTTGTAATTTCCTTAGCATGACTACGGACAAGGTAGAAGCTGCAGATGTCTATTATTATATTATGTAGCTAGGTGCTGATTAAGAGTAGGAAGCACTACAAAGAATAGGGAGATAAAATAATATGTAAAGACGCAGTGTGTAGTTTTATAGGAACCAGAAAAGTCATGTAAAAGCCAAATCCCTTAATCACCCAACTGCCACAAATGGGGAAATGCAATATACTTTGATAGATTCCGACATATTTTATCTTAATACATTTGTCCACACATTAATAATTGCCTTAAAAGTTGAAAAGTTCAACCTAAAGCGATTGTAATTACCGACTTATTACTTTTAACTTGCATTGATATTCATAAGGCAAAAATTTGCAGTGCAATCTCAAAATTAATGGATGTTTGCACGACATGTAGATACAGTTAATAAGCGTGACAACTAAGAAAGATTTAAAAATATATTGGGGGAGGAAGAAATGAACATAATAAAACCTGCCATGTTATAAAAGGAAACATTTCATTCTATAACCTGGGCATCTACATTTTTGTCTTACCCATTTACCACTGATATAGTACTATATAGCTACCTCCATAAGTACAGATAAATTATAAAATATGCAAAATCTGCAGTACAGATAGATTATTAGATATTCGATTCTTAACTATTAACTCTTTCCAATACAACAACTTATCGGAGGTTGCGAATACATTATTCATCGTTTACTAGCAATGGACATGGCATTTTGGAGGGAGCAATTAATCAGGGGCTGGGATCTGATATCCATTAATTGTTAGTGTTAGAGAAAATAAAATCCAATCTGATTGATACGGAGTTAATGTATTTTCTTCGTTATCACATAAGTTGAGATATTGAGAAAGACACTACAATATTCCGTTTGAGCTGTTTCCGTACCCCTGTGATTCCTTGCTACATAGTGTAATCAAATCAACCTTACATAACATAACCGATAGACATTGTCTATAAGTACAATTAGAGTTCCTTCACATTACATTATCCACTTTTTCAATTTAAATAAGATTTATTTGGTATAATTTGTTTACTGAAAATTGCATTAGTGAATTGACTATTATGATATGATATGATACATTGATATGAAAGTCTTTTAGTACTAGACTTCTGGCATTTAAATATTAAGTACACACTTTAGCTTTTATAACCTTAGGTAGCACCAATCTAGTTAACGTTAACTAGTTAGTTATACTATGTGTACCTATGATATAGCATATTGCCCACTTAACTTACACTCTACTGGAATAATTTTTGATATTTAGCCTGCATTTTGACTTGTAGCGATAAAGTTCAATCCAATCCATTAAAATTCTCGGATAAGCATTCTTCTTCATTACTTTCACCGTATATAACTAAATACTTATACGTAAAAATATTATATTATGAGCAACGCGACGGTTCAGGACGGCTTACACTTCCATCTCAACTTCAACTACCAGCTAATATTTATTTATGGCTCAAGTCGATAAGGATGAAGAAGTTCTGCCCATCTATCATTATTAATTCGGAATACATGTAATTGTGTTTGGTAAAAATTCTTCATCTGCCATTAATATATGTACTCTAGTCAGGCATGGTACATTCACTCTCATTTGTATCACGATGCGGAAGACGATGAAGATATAAAAATGGAATTGTTGTTTGGTTCTGATTCTAAGTCTTCATCAGCGTTATCTTCGTTAGCTGCGGCTAGCTCTTCCAAAAACCTATTTGCCAAATCAAATCAATGTTATTTACTATTATTAAATAGTATCACAGCCGAGCCTAGACACTAAGTAGTACACATACATTACTGTACCGAAAAATGTTTTATATAAAAATAGAAGGTTTACTTAAAGAATGGAAAAATTGACTTACTTATACGGTTTTTCCTCTCCCCGCATGTCGCATATAACATTAGTGAGAGCCATAATATAATGTTTGGCCAAAGTCAACGTCTCAATTTTGGATAATTTTCGTGTCATTGTAACGTGAGGGATCACTTCTCGTAGTTGCTGCAAACAAAAATTAAGAATATAGAAATTGCAGAAGTTATTACAGATACAAAGGTTGTTACAAAATGAAAATGTTGTAATTTTCATTTAAATCTATTGACAAAGTCATTTAATGGGGGAAAATTATGTATAATCAACACAATTTCAATGTTGGATCTTGGATGTATAATTACCTGGAAAGCGTCATTAAGACTGTGCATCCTCTGGCGCTCCCTTTCATTAGATTCTAAACGTCTTAAATTTCTCTCTCTGGCCGAAAGTCCAGCTTTTCTTTTTCGTTCTAGCGATCTGGAACTTCCGGCGCTGCCCGATTTTTCACTAGCACTATAATTACCATTATTATTATCTCCATCCACTTTTCCACCAGCTCCACGTTCCGAGTTTTGGTGAAAAGAAGTGTTGCCAATATTTGACGAGTTGCGGTAAGTTGAGGAAGATGATGTGGAATTTCCACTGCTACCTCCTAAGTTATCGTCACTGCTCTCATCGTCATAGTCTTCTACGTCGTCAATACTTGCTTCTGCTGCCGCCATAAGAATTTCTTCATTAAAAATATCAAGGTCCACATCAACATCAACGTCAGCGTCTTCGATTTTGATTTTAAGTTGATCTCGAACTCGTTTACGCCCTCGAGAAGAGCGTTCTTCACATATTCTATCTCCGGCCATTTTCACAGCTACCATGACCTAATAAAAGCAAAGAAAACAGAGTTTTAGTTCTTTTACCTATCAAAATCAACCAAACCAATAATATTTAGGATAGCTTAAGATCTTAGTAGTATACTCATGATTTTATACGGCCACATAGTAGTATACGTAGTAGTAACTACACTAAGAAAAGTTGTACATACTATGTATTACTATACTATAATCCAATGTACGAGAGACCTGACCTTAATGTCCGTTTCAAATCATCAGATGGAAATTCAAATATAATTCCTTTAAAAGTAACCTAACACCTAACTGTGAGCTAAAATCGACTATAAAGCTCACTCGCTGCCTCAACTGCAATATCAAAAGTGCATGCATTAAAAATTTTATTTTTCCACTGCCGTACAGTACCTATTAAGCGAGGTCAATCAAGTATTTTCCGGAACTTATTTATGTATGTAATTTAGTTTTAATTATTATTATACCGGCTAAATTGATGCCGATGATGCTATATGCACATGAAAATACACTAGGTATGTACCGTCGTACATTGCATTGTTTTACTTCACAAATAACGACCAGTTAAATTAGGTATGCTAACAATGAGGTACCTTTTACTAATAAACTAAGTATTACTTTCAGTATTTATTAAGTATAGGTATATAGTATCTAGTATATTTGAAACATCTAGGTAAACATGTGCATTCCCTACACAATATACATTATTTTTAGCTCGTAGCAGCAGCAGTCTTGCTACATTTTTGCCAATATGGACGTAAGAAAAAGTAGATATGTTGTAGCTGTGTACTAATTATTATAAACAAACTATCTTCCTCACTTCCGTGTCATGAAAAGAAACGATATAAACGCCCTAAACTATAAGAATCGGAAATTATATACTACATTATAAAATACGGTAATTCATGTAGGCTGTAGGTACTTTAACTATGTAGATATTATTGCATACCGTAATCGGGTACTTCAAGTTAAAAACATGTTTTTGTAGCACCAGGGCAGAGCGCAGAGTTACAATAATAATTAGGCATTTGCAATTTAAATGGCTCATTTTATTATGATTATGTTTGTGGCAAACGCCAATATTTCTATGAAACAATTGCCAACTTCACGGTACCTATTATATCTGTGTGCATAGATATCGTAACCGTAGGCCTAGCCACCGTGTGGGGAATGCCAATTTCCAACCTCATATGCCAACCTCCAATATTGTTGTGTGTGTGCAAATACAAATGTATTCACTCTGAAAAATGGTAGTTCTAGATTTTCGTAAATGAGAAAAACTTCCAGAAATAGCAAAGTCGAAATTATGCCATCCGATTTTAAGCACATATATATTTTGTTAAAAATGTGTTTTCAAATTCAACTGAATTGATAATTTAGCTTAAATTATTTGTAAATAATAGTAAGTATCTAATATCAAACACCTCATTTTAAGCTGGTGGATTGAGGATTGATATTTATTATGATGTATTATGAAATAGACAGGTAATAGGTATTTACAATTCAATGATTAATGGTAATTTAACAGCTATTCATATACTCATTTCTCCCCTCTGAATTGCTACTATTAGAGACTATTATCGTAATGGTTTGCATATAATTATTGTTAAATTGCTTAACAACTTTTTGTTCGTTTTTGTTGTGCTTAACGATCTATTTGCCTTTTTGCTATCGATAGTGTGACCATTAAATGATACATTCTGTAACATTGCGCCAACTACCACACTGTTAGTCGGAGAAGAGACATGTATCGCATTTAAATATACAGCATATTTGAATATTATAAGGTTTACGTGTTGGGACTCCTTAATTAGTTAGCTTAATAATTAATAATCATATCTTTGCTACACAGTGAACGTACTGGGTACTATGGGTATACATTGGGTGCGTATAATTTACTATTAATCAAAGTTCTCTGTTATTTCAGGGCAATCAAACGGGGCATTAAACGAAACTTGACTACTCTTGACTTCAACTTAATGCTATTGTATTGACCTGTACTATGGATACATACTATATAGGTACATATTAAATAGGACACCGATGCACAATACAGAAGAAAGGTACTAAATAAGTACTTCGGTATGTCCTTAAAATACACTAAAATGACAAGAGACAATATTATAATGTTTAGGGAAGAAGAATGGTATAGGAGCCAACTAGAAGTAAGAACTGTATATATACACTTACTGCGTACGTTATTACGGTATAGGGGGTAAGAAAAATGGTACGGTTAACCTACTGTGTCAGTTTGTATTAAAGAAATATGCATACAAATGATAGTATACTTAATATGCAGACTAAATAACTTACCATTCACAGGCTAATGGCTAGTACAAAGAGTTTTTCTCCTCTGAAGACAAGTTATATTTATCCACTAACAACAAATGATAAGTGTCTAGCTCAAAATGAAAGTACCTTACGTGCGAAGATAATTGTTAGGGAGATTGAGAATTCAATCTAAACAACAGTTGAGTATGAGATGAATAAAGTATCTCGACTGAAATGGCACTGACTGAGATTTGAGATGGACTGAATGAAACTTCTAACTGTTTGCTGTTTAGTTTCCATTTTCTTAGAAGGTGTCACTAAACTTTTGAAATATATATTTGTCTGCTGCAACCCTTAATTACTCATTTGGGTAATGCTGTCAACTTTCCTTCGCAGATGCAGATGCAATCAACAAGGTTATATTATAATGTACAGGTATTTAAGTAAATGTGCATTCATTACCACAGATAGTTGTAACATTGAAAAATTGTGTCAGAACGCAGTTGCTATTTAAACAGAAGCCAAGCAAGCCAACAATACTGCATAAAAATATCTCAGAAGATTGATATACCCTCTAGGCGCATTGCAAATACAATTATTATAATATTAATACGCATTACAGATATACTATATAAGTATGTTATATGACATTATAAGAGATGAGGACTTTCAGGACTTGCTCTCTTGCTCTATTACGTATATCTACTAGTACACTACATGCAGTCCCCCCCTAAGGCTGTGCTCTGTAATTGTCTCACTCGTAAATCGTAATTGAAATACTTATTATTGTTATTGTATTCTAATCTACTTTATATTATTCTATTCAAATAATGTAACCGTAAAGGATAACTTGTCTAATTGCACTAACTAATATCTTTAACAGTGAATAAGTAAGCAATACATAATCTCTCATCTGAAATACACGGGCCAATCTTTCAGTCCAAATATCATTGAAAAAGTGTGCAAAAATTTGATTAATTTTTTTCGAAAGATAAATTCTTTTTCTGGAGTATTTGAATCCTCTTTAATCTAGATTTTTAACGGAAATTAGCAATAAAAATTAGTGCCAAAGTTCCATTTACATGTAAATTCTTACTCAAAAAATTATGACTGCTAGAAAGTACATTCTGTAAATATCCTACTTTGTATCCCCCAGAAAAACACCAGGAAATGCTTAATATGCCTATGCGGACCTATTGTTGTGGACAATTGCTTATGGAAATAAATAAATTACGTAGCTACTTAAGTAAGCTGCATGTAGTGTTCAAATTGTGTTACATTTCATAGGAAAATATCTTTTAATAAAGATTCACTCTTCAAAATTCATGATTCTCACTACTGCTTAATATGCAGAGTCATTAATATGAAAATATTTAATATTAAATATCAAGTATCTGTATTAGAATTTACAAACTATGCACTGCAGCTACTACACAACATCCACTATCCTACTGGTTCTCTATGCATAAGTATACATATTATAACATTTACGCATCGTTATCAGAATATGAATACATATATATACTTTCTGTACTTATCATCTAATGTAAGCACTTTGGCATTTCAGGATAAGTTTCAACATTTCAACTGTGCAGTGCACTGCTCAGGTTGGTTAGAAAATATGAAAATAATATAAAGTACACATATATGTAGAGATATAAAATCTCTATAAATTGCAAGGTAGGACTCGCCTGGCTTGACTCACTTGACTTGATACTGTATTGTAGTTACAGATAAAATGGAATAAGTAAGTGTCGGGCTGAGACAGAAGTGTAATAGATTGAGAGAGAAGGGATGTATAGTAGCAAGCAATAGCAATGTAAATGTAAAGCCTCTAAGATTTGTATCATCGCAAAAAAAGAAATCGTATCGAGGGTAGAATCCCAATCCAGACTCAAATGAAAATGCAACACACCTTGCCCTCTGGCAAAAATTCTACTTGTAAACACCAATCCCAGCCAATCTTTCATTAAGTGTTCAATACATATATTTTCTATTTCTAATAAATATCGAGCACTCGATGAATTTTATTTGCTCAAGTGGTTTGCCAATGTGAAAATGCGATCTGCTGATGTAACGTAACAACGTAAGTTACCATTTTATAGTCACCATCACTATAGTGTACCTTGTTAAAGAAGCATAATAATATTTTACATATTATACATGTACTATAAAAGACAGATCAAGTTTTGCGTGTACAAGACACTCGAAACATCTGCATGCATGCAGCACTGTTCTCTAGTGTATGACACTTAAAAATTTACTTCCCTTAATTTCAGCACAAGACGTTACGAACAAGATCCTACTAATCTATATTGTATAAAATACAACTACCTCTTGCTCTTGATGTGTACTCCTCTGCTCCGGTTATAACTAGAGTACATAGCAATATGCATATAATATTGTTCCATACTTGCATGCTACCACACCACATCCAACCGTAACAACAACCTAGGTATTCACACTTTATATAGTTAGAGTTAGATTAAGGAATAGAAGTAGTAGGATTCCAACCGGTTATCTCCATTTCAGCATCAGCCTTCTACAGCCGGCTACACCTCACTCTCCTCTTGCAATTGTTGTTCTTGTATTGCATTAGAATGGAGTAGCGCAGCTACTATTTTACCGGGTGAAAGGAAAGGATTATCATCACAATAAGAGAAGCAATCTAATATTCTTGCGTTTGCAGTCACGGATGAAGTATGAATTCTATAAACGTTAAAAATGCTAGACTCTCCCAGTAATAGTCTGACTTTCAAAGCCGATGGAATTTTACTTTTATCTACTAAAAATATTCATTAAGATTAAATATTTATGTAGTAATTTATTGAGCTATATTATTAATATAACCTATGTAGCTAGCTATGTAGCTATGAATGTTGTACTGTATTGCAGTAAAAGGCTGCGCTAAAAACACTAATACAGAGTACAGGTAATATGTTGCAGACTTTATTTGCGATGCCGTAGAAGATTGACTAAAAATCATCTATATATAGAATACTTAGGAAAGCGCGATGTTTTCGTATGTAATCGTATATCATATTAAATTCATATATCAGTATGCCAGTTGCAAAAGTTGCAAAGGTTAGGTTATTTCCGCTACATAACAGATAGTGATTATAGGATAGTTGTTGTCTGGAAATTGAGGACTCTATGACACGTTTTAGCACGTGTATTAAGTGTATCCATACTTACAATTAGTTCGATGGGGTAGATTTGCAACTTTGATGAAGATAATAGGCGTATTTAAGTAAATGCTAAGCATATTTTGTACTTTAGCTTTGGTTTAATTTATTCTACAACAGAAAACTCTTTAGTTGTTTCCAATTTAGAAACGTATGTGGGGATAAGCGGGGTAAGTAGCAAATGTACTTACGTAGGTAATTAAATTACTAATTACACAGAAGGCATCGAATATGGAATAACAAGAAGCAATTAGTAAATATCTGTATTAACGATAGTAAAATCTGGTTAACTAACAATTCATTATTGGAGTTCGACTGTCTGTAATTATGTTCAGCTTCACTGAAACAAACTAAAGTAAGAAAAGTCCCTAAAAGCACATGTGCCCGTTTTACCTTATACGATATGATATTAGGCATGTACTGCACCTTCCTAGGTACACTTGGTCAAAGTATGGAATGATTAATTACTATATGCCAATATAATGCATTGTATTATGCTTTACTATTCACTTGCTTATATTTGTGTCGTTCTAAAGCAAGGTACATACAAAATAAAATATACTGGCATAGATATGCAAGGTGCTCGTATAGTATAATATGGAATATTTTGTAAACCTAACCACAAAAATAATTCCCATTATGACTTCCCCCATTACTATTACATTATAAGAGCAACTACGCTTACACCCATTAGCGTTGCTGTAAAATTTGGTAACTATTCTTGTAAACGTTAAACCTAATAATTAACTATAATTAGAAAGCTAACGACATAAGTTTATAGTGTTATGTATTTCCACTCGATATTTTCCAATTTTCTACTCCATTTACTTGCAGACAGCAACCAAGTAATTCAATCAAACTTTCAAACCCATAGCAATAGTTTATATTACATTTTGTAAATCCTTAATTATACGTAGGTTGGTAGCTAAGTAAGTAAACGTAACATAAATACCTTTAACTTATTCGTTCATATTGAGATGACAATGATTCGTGTAAAGGTTCAGAATTCCATGCATTAAACGAGTTTTACACTCGCTAGGAAGCCAAAAAGAAACTATAATTTATGAATTGAATACAATTTATGTATCAATATATATTTTGACATAATTAACATAGAGTAGAAATGAACCCTCAGCTAATTTAAATTGCACATGCAAACCTACCGGTGTTACATTATTGTTTGGCATAATATAAGTACGTCATGGCGTGTCCTTCCTTATTCTGATATGCTGGTCTTTATTGTAACTTCAATATAATATATTACAACTCAAATGTGGTTTACATTTGCTTGAACAGTTGGGCAAATAGCATTGATAACTATCGGAACTCAAGGAAAATGGTTTCGATTGGCTGTTATTTCTCTGCACATGGCAATGTCATGTACTGTATATGTCGCAATCCTTAAAAAATAGCAACAGCAGCACCAACAGGTCGAATAGGGAAAAATATTGGAAATCTATCCATGTATTCATCAATATGAGTTGACATGCACTGGATAAATTTTGAAAAAACGGAGCGGATATTCGTTAGTATGACTTAATTTGCAATGTTTAAATTATGAGGTCAGTTCAATGTATTACATTGGATGTAAAATCATTTAACAACTCATTCATCTCCAGTGCACTAGTGCATCAACTTTGATAATTATTTGATAACTATTGAGATTTTTTTGTGAAAAATGATTTAGTATGTAGCACATTAAGAGCTATGCTACAGTTAGTTAGTTAGGTGCACCTCTTTGGATTGGACTAATAGATAATACAGTTCTCGAGGCAAACAAAAATTTTTGCTTTGAAACTGTGACAGTATTAATGATAAGCAAAATTTTGAGTAAAGGCAATAACAGGCAAATCATCTAATTGCAACTATGTAGCAAAGGAACGGACATACAGGACAGGACAGTATGAAAATTAGGTGAAATCCCAATAGATAAGATTTCATTCCTAAATGGCCTGTCTGCATGGCTAATCTCCTTCCGAGAGTAGATGAACACATGTATAGTGTCGAGAAAAACATGGGAAAACATCGAATACAAAGTATTACATTAGTACCATAATTCAGCTACATAAAATATTCTTTATTGACCGAGTACCTAGCTAATCCTTGCATAATACATCCAACCATACATATTGATACATACGCTCACTCCTCCACTTACTCGCAATGACCCATCACACGGCTGCATTAGATAACTCTATTAGTTCAAGTGTCAACTGCTAAACCAGCTAAATTGTAATGTATATTACACATATAGGTAACACACTCGCTTAACAGAAGTACTGTACGTATAGGTACAAATAGTGTAGGCACTATTACAAACTTAGGTAATCAGGAAACTCATTTTTATTTTAACAAATACAGATACAGCATCTCTGCACGTGTAATAAAAACTAAAATGCTGATTTAGAGCTGATTGAAAGTTTACCTCCTATTTAAATTTAATCCCACCCACACTCATCTCATCACACATATTTCGATTCCAGCTTCCAGTGTAAGATAATTTCCAAATCCAACTGTATAATATCATTAAAATTAGAGTTGGTTTGCTGAGAGTTGTTTGTGGTTGTGGTACTGCTCCAGCACAATATATTTAATCTTCTAATCCAATCCCTACTTTAGTTATCGTTTATTACAGCACATGCCGCTGCATTCCTAATTTGCGAACATTGTATAGCAATGCCACATTTAATACCCAGTATAATATTATAAATGCGTTATACATGTAGGATTTTGAGTTTTGTTCATTTTTCATTTCATACTACATACTTACATAAATACATGCAAACAGTCTGCCAAGGCCTTGTGTACGATTATGTATGTTAGTTTATTCCAGGATTGATGATAAGACTACTTACTACTTCAGTCGAGTGTAAACTAAAATGTAGACTGTATTTTTGCTGTTCAACTTCAAGTTTTTCTACTACCAACTCCATGTTCATGCAACATTGACTCTTTATCGGTTGTAAACTTACATATCCAGTAGATCCAGCCATTCCAGAAATCAAGTTTCTAAACCATCATCCTTCCAATCTGTATAATATATGCAGTAGTATTCAATCGTAATAGTATTTTGTATTCGTCTAGCATGTTTCATAATATACTACGAGTAGCACACTAGTATCTACATTTTTAAAGAGAGAATCCTACCTAAATGTATTCACCTACTTCATCTCCACATTTTTAATTGGCCCTACTGTCGTTTACAGATATGCGATGCTACATGCTACCTCAAATGCTACCTACTTCATCTTTCAGATAACAATTATTGTTGTCTGTATGTAGTACATATTTGATCCAAATTATGCAAAAATATATTCTTTTCAATTTTCAAGGACTATCAGTGCTACTGGCATTGGCTAACGGAATCGAACTATTAAAGTGGACTGTTGCTTAGGTGGTGGCTTACCTATATTTGAATCTCGGATATAATTTTAGAATAATTAAGGAATAAACCATTACAAAACGATTGCAAACAAGTATTTACAAGTACATGGTGCCACTAATGACTGTTTACAGTGTAACAAAATTCGAAAAAGTTAATATTTTCATAGACTTCTAATAACGCCCTCTTTATCTATAAAGCAAAGACTTTTATAGGGTCTCAAAAACAAAGTACCAGAGTCATAAAGTGAGGGTTAAGGTTGTTCGATTTAGCACATATACTTATAGAGGTGGTATTTTGCCAACGGAACGGACAGATATTCCGATCAAGAAGTTTCTCAACAGCAAAATAATTACTACGAGTATGTAATAAATATTGTTAGCACTTAAATTGATGTATCATGTACTAACTATAGTATGCTAAAGACTCAGTAATAGTTACAATTAAACTAATAAAAAATTACTCAATCATAAATATATTCAACACCTAGGACATAAACGTATTTTATTATAGTACTGCTGTGGCTTTTCATGTTTTCTGAACACATAAAATCCTTTATTGTAAATGGATATAATATGTAATACACCTTATATGTTGAATATTAAATGTATTTTAAATGTAAGGCAAATAAGGGAAATCATAGATAAGTAGTCATAAACATACACAGAGACAAACAGAGGAGAAACATAGATATGGAGTAGGCATTAAGCTAAATATATGTTTATTAAATGTTTCTATAGATAATAAATAAGTATTTAGTTAAGTGGTGCTAATCGCGTATGTTGTTTACCACAAAAATACACAAAAATTAGGTATTTCACACTTCAGATAAGCATGCACTACTAATCAGTCATATTTATCAATACACCTAGTCAATATTGTAACGTAACATGTTGTTTTATTGATACCTATGCATACGGACAATGGAAAAGTCGGTCTTATTCAACTTGGGTATTTACATTCGAATTAATAATTACAAGGGATTAGCAAGCCAATGTAACCACAGGCTGCTACCAGTCTTGAATTATTTTATCATTTTATTATTACATAACTATTTACATATTTAATATTCACATTGATAAGGAAGTTTGTTAGGAACTCATTAAACATTAGAGAACTGCAGGCTAAAGGATTCGAACATGGTTATTTTGGATGGATAAATATAGCAATTAGTTTTCTATAAGGCTAGTTAGACACTTGGTACATGATAGCCGTCATTAACTCTCTGCAACTATATTTGTACCTCTTGGTACTCAGCGTTAGTTTCTCATTCATTGCGGGGTTCGCCAAATAAATCGCTGCAAACCAGAAAGTAATTGCGGTGATATGCTGTTACTTGTTACTTTATTTATTTAGTATTTATTTATACTCAAAGTTTAGAGAGTAGAGTAGATACAAGGCGAATACAGAAAAGAGTTGAGAGATTTTGAGAAACTAGGACTCTTCAATTCAACAATGGTCGTCTGATTCTAACTGTTGTGTTGTGTTGGCATTTTACTGTTCACAAGGAATTCTATACGTGCTATGTATGTATGTACATTGATGCTAGGAATAGGTAGGAATGAAAGGAATCGAATGGGACAAGTCTTAATGGAAATGAGAACAAATTCCCTTTGCTTGAAGCCTTGTAAGCATAACAGACTAAAGATCTATCAGACGTAGACATAGTCTACAATAAGTATAACTACAATATTACTATTACTATACATTACATTACCCTCTCACTGAGATTTCTATAGAATTGCCTTCAGAAGTAACTTTTGCGTTGTGCTTTTGATGTCTGTAGACAGGCGTAACACGAATATAGACTTTCAATTCCACAGACTACACTACACATTACGTTACAATATCTGTACATGAAATAATGCAATTTAAATATACAAAAACGTGTGCCCCGTATTTATTTGCTTAGTAACTCTGATATTCGCGTATATATGCAAAATGCAAAAGAATAGTAACAAAGAGAAAAGTTTTAATTTAACTGAACTTTTTATTTAAGGAGTACAGTATCTGTAATATACTGCATGTTCTCTACATTATTGTACACATAAAATTGTAAGGTATGTATCTGTTACTACATTGTAACAGTTGTATTACAATAATAAATGAAAATGTTTAATGCATGTATAACTTGTATTTGTACTGCATGTACGTTTATACTAAGGTGTATGCAATTGTATTGAACTTATGGGAACTAAGTACATGGAAAACCCAATGATTAATATACTTTACCGTATTAAGGCAAATATACTAATGAAATGAATTGATAAGCGCTAATTATAATGACTGAGAAGGTACTAGAGATTAGCAATATACTTAATAATTGTTTCTGAGTAAAGCAATCTGTTCTCTCTTGATTTATTAGAAGAACGAACAATAAAAGTGAGGAAATTATTTCTGGTTCATTAAGTCTGAACTGAAATTAATCTTTGTATTCCTTTTTGCTGTTGCATTGAGGATATTTTCGAGTCTTGTACTAATATACCGTACAGAACAAATACCATACTAGGTTTTGCTACTTTACGTTTTGTGAAATGTATACAAAACTTAGCTACCAATTCGTACAGCAATACTTTGCGTTTAGTGCATAGATATAGTACTATCTATAGTTTATATACTTACTACAAAAATTTACATAGCGAAATATTTTAATTAGGATATCACTTATGCTAGATAGTGGTCTACCTAAATGTAAGTAAGGACATAAATAAAGATATAGGTACATACCAATTCTATTTATGATCATGTATTCTAGTTAACATTACTATTATGAGCTAAGCCTTAAAAATAAATGAACTGAAGAAACCAGAATGCATGCAAATATTTCTACAATTTAGTTGTTTTGGGTGAATTTTGTACATTTATGCACTAGTCTCAGCCAATAGCAAATGTACAGGAAAGAAATACAGCTTTTATAGCATTATAAACAAGTATTCTTGAAGAGTTGCCTTTTAATTTTTATCCAGACTTTGCAAACATCGCTGTACTTGCTTATTGGGTAAAGGAGAATACATCTCGCAGATCTAAGTCAACTCGACAAAGAGACTCGTTTATGAATTCGTTATAATATTATACTGTACTTGCTGCATGAATACAAAATAATGTTGGTTTGATAATAATTTATAGTAGAAATGGGATTGGGAATATCTATCTATGCGGAGTGCACTAAAGTTGGGCAAAAGAAAATAAGACTGAGTGTTGTAGAAAGCAAATCAGTCAGAGTCACAGCCAGATACAGATAATACCAACTTACAAAAATGCTGCTCTCATATTCGCCTCACATCCCAAAAGTCTACCTACTTACAACATTGCATACTAACACACACAGGTAAATGCAACTTCTACATCCAAATTATAGTCATGGTATATTTTTCTTGCCTGGTTTGTACTTCGTATAGTAGTAACAGCATTGTTAGGTAACACGAACTTAAAAAATAGCAAGTATAAGTGCTGAATAAGTACATTACATGTGTTCCTGTCTGTGCTTTCCTAGTGCAAGATCTATAATAATATTATTTGTATGTCTGCAGGTAGGCAAGGCAGTTTACTTAAGTAATATATTTGTACTTAGTAGTTTACCTATACACATGCCAGAAGAAGATCGGTTGTATTAATTCATTTCATTTCATTGTATTGTATTTGTATGTATGCTGTATTGTTTGATTGTATATTTTAAATGTAACTCCATTACATACTACATAATAGTATGATATTGTAGTTATTGTAAGCAAAGCTGGCAGTTTGTTTGCTGGTTTTGCGTTGCTTTGCTTTAGTGACTTGACTGTTCTGCCTGGTTCTCTGTTTACTGGTATATTTATGGTATAGTGATCTGATAGGCATGGCTGAGCTTGAGCCACATGCATTGTTGACTATATAGCTGTAGCTCTACGGCTCTACCTGTTTATCTGAAGCTGTCTCATTATCAATCTGGAATCCAATCCGGGATGGGATTACAATAAGGTTTTATGATTATTCTATTTATTTATGCGACACAGGCAAGGCCACTTTGTAGTTTGCTTTTGCTTTGCTCACAATCAGTCAGAACAATAATATGCACAACCACACTTGTAATATGGATATAAAATAAGCCTGTATGTACAAATACATAATAGTACATACAACATTCGTGAAATGACAACTATGAAAGTAAGGGTTTGTAAGTGTACTCATGTCCTGTCCATGTGCATGTCTGTTTGCAACGTAAATAGTTTATAGTACTACTAATCTCAATTTACTCGTTTCACTCTAAAATACTCATGTTAGGAGTTACTTGATAGACTAGACTAGACACAGACCGAATGATCAACACTTTACATAACTAGGTAGTAGTATTTATCTACTTACCTACTTATCTTTACAATGTACTATTTTAGATCTTTTTACAATGTAAATTATTATTTGTTTGTACAATTTTATAAATTCAATTTCAACTCACACCTAATCAATTGATTTTCATAGCTTACCTATAAGTGACATGACATCTACATATTATTTTGCAATGTAATGCAGATGTAATGTAATTCATCATTATTTCCTGAATACAAATAATTCACCATCATGCACAATTGCTAGAGTAGTACCACATAAGTAGATGGTTGTAATATAGCGTATATATCCAGGATAATAAATACAGCTTTATTTGTAGGTAAAACCACAATTACAACCACGATAAATTTTTCACACCACCTTCATCAAACGATATCTACACACGTACAAAGCTACGTATTAATATTATATAACCACTAGATATCTCGTCCATTTAATTTTAGAAAGATGCCCTACTCTCATCTGAACCTTTTGCATTCGCATATAATTTTATTGCAGCTTTGCAGACAGTAATTAATAATTAAGCTTACACTACCCTGTCGAAATGCAAATGATATGTAGTGACTAGTGAGTAGTGTACATTCATTATCATTTATTCAGATATCAGTACAAGAATACAATTTATAATTTTGTATGCTGTATAGACTGTAGCAAATGGCTATAAGCATACCTATATAGTAAGCCTATATAACTACATACGTCAACCGGTCAACAACGCACATGTATTATGTCTATCTACTACATGTATATATAATGAAAAAGAAAAGACTCAAGCTAAAGGAATACTAAGGGCAAGTAGGTCTAAACCTTACCTTTCTAATGAGGATTTCATTAAAATGACGACGGAGATAGTCACATCAAGCAAGCTTTGTAAAAAGTTAAATGAAAATTCAAATTTTTTATAAATTCTTGATGCAAAATGTGTTGTCTTGATAGTGATCTTTAGCACGATGTCTTACGGAGGTGTATTTCAGTAAAACTTTGCTACATTACTAAAGAGAAATGTTTTCAAGTGTCTTATTGCATGTTATCAATAGTTATGCCTTTTCTGGTAATTATGCAGTGAAACGAGTATAGTACATAGGTTGTTGTCGTTGTTTAGCTTTATATTATAATGTGTGTAAGAATTTCACGATTATAGTAGATAACTCTGAGCAGGAGAACTGAAGTCAACTACACGGGAGATATTGGTAGTCTATAATACCACAATATATTGGATTGGATTTGAATAGAGGACACGGCACAAATTTATGGATATTTCTGTTGCTTGCTTTGCACTTTATTTTGAGCACTCTTAAGTAATCCTCACATTATTGCGTTGATGAAATCCAAAGTATTTGCATATAAATGCTTAGCTAAGCTCACCATTGACCACACCAGTATTAAAAGGGATGGAGAGTGGGGTTATTTAGCCTTTTAATCAAAGTTCCATTGAAACAACTCGAAAATAGTTTCTTTTCCATTCTCAGATCAAATCAAGAGCGTTTGAGAAGATTGATGGATATGAAAATGTAAATACATATACAGTATATTATGAATAGATACAGTTTATCGTAGAAATGAAGTGAGGGCGATCGTGGTACATATAACTACACATAAAATAGAACTTTAATGGCTGACTCAATCCTGACTCTAGTTAAAATCTATTTCAAATGACAAAAATGTATCAATAGACTTCACGTAAACGTAACAACTTTTCCGTCCCTTTACGTGTGGACGTGGACATGAACAGAAGTCAGGTAAATAAAATGTGTATGCCAGCGAAGAGTTTAAGCACGACTATCTGTACCGAGAGTACCGACTGACTGTTGTGTTTAGTTAACTGTCTGATATGACTTGACTGAAGCACTTTTCCAACTCTGAATCTGATGGCAGAGAGTAACAGACGTGTCACTCACTGTTTAATGAAAATGTGAATGAATGAGTCTGCTTGCCTAGGTATTGTATGTATCTGTATGTATTGAGCAGAAAGGGAACAGCAAAAATATACATTATATATGTATGTACTTGGCAAATGAATTTTACCTACATACACAGATAGATAGTGTAATGTAATGTAAGTAAAATAATAGTATGTAGAGAAGGCAGACGACTATGGCTACAACTTTACAAAACTATTGGAACTCACTTGGCCAAGCAAGCCAAGCCATAGCTAAATGCATTGCAAGTGCACAACAAGTAAAGCAAACTAAACCTTAAATTCAGTCATGCACTCATGCAGCATTCTTGTATAATATCTAACCAAACGAGCCAATGGTAGCTGTAGTAAGTAACTTTAGTAACTAACGAAGTAAGTAAAGTGCTTTACTAACTTGTTACACTACATACACACGCAAAGATAAAACATAGTATGTATATGTAGTTGGTAGCAGTTAAGTTTAAGTTACCCACTGCTCTTACTCACTAGTAGTTAGCAGATTTAACTTGTTTATTTCCTATACGTGAATTTACTACTACTATTTGTTCATACTATAGTCGAGCTAGATTAGTAGGTACCTAAGTAGTAGTAGTACCTTAAGATGTATGGTATTTGCCAAAATTGTCCGATTGAGTAGTATTATGTACCTGACTCTGAGGATTGGCCAAAGATATTAGTAATTGTGGAAGTAAGGATAACAATAATACATAATATTACTGCAGTAGTACTATTTACAAGTACAAGTAGTATACTACTATAGTAAGTATGTAGTATGTACAGACACAATATTAGTACAATCTACTCACACTCTTGTATTGTCTGTTCTTCTTCTTTGAGTTAGTCTTCTTGCTTTGCTTTGCTTTGCTTCGCTTAATGCCCTCACTTTAGTTTGCCACGCTCTCCTCTCCTGCTTTTCCTTTGCATCAAATTATCATTAAATACCTTCTGCATGCCACGCCAACAATGTTACGAGGTACAGACTACAGAGATTCGGATAGCAAGTTGCTGTATCGTATCAGAATTCTTACTTGTTAAATACTTGGTAAGTATATATAAGTAAGTAGTCTTTCGGTAGTATCTGTATGCAAGTAAGTAGTAAGTTTAGCATTTGCAGAAGACTCGCTCTCTATCTCTCTCATATGTTAGTAATAGTAGTATTGCAATACCTACGCTATAGGATCTTCTGCATTCTGCAGAGGAATTGAATTGACTTTGATGCAGATGGGTAGTAGATACTGATACAAAGTATCATCCCTGTTGAGCCTTGCTTGCACTACTTACTTTGAAATTCTGTTCAGACAGACAGAATGACTCGGCTAGCTACTATACACCTTCATTGCTGTTACTGAGGAAGACGAATCTAAGCCTAATCCCCTATACACGGATCAGTAACTTTTCTCATTACCTCTTTTCTTTACTTTAAACCCACGAAAACTGTTCTTCATTTTCAATTGTGAAACACGAAAATGTTACACTTTGTAGAAATACCACCGCAAATTTTGCAAACGTTATCAATATAACAGAATCAGTTTGATACTGGGTATGTATTTAGGGGTAGTAATAGTGTAGTAGTACACAAACTCATAGACAAGCTCTTTACTCACAATAAAATACAGTATTGTGGATCAAGATGAAGGAAGACCATGAATGAAATATAATAGTAGAGCGCAATTGTGAAGACTCATCTTGGCTTTCTACTATATACAAGTTTCTTTGCCTGCTCTAAAATCTTCATACTACGTACTATACCTAATCCATTATAAATATTATGGTACAATCTCTCTCAATTTGAATTCAGTCAGATTGCAGATTTCAGACATAAATACAAAAGTAAGGTAGTATAAGTATGTATGTATAGTACACGAAGTATTTTACAGTGTAGCTAATAAGTATGTTCTTTGAGTCATGATATGATTCGTGATTGATATTATTTTTCATGGTTCAACTACTGATACAGCTACATTAGAAATAAAAATAAAAATCAAAGCGTAAATCTACTAGGATACAGCTAAAACTGATTTATTTTACTGAGTATATATATATCATACTGTATTTCAGGGTATGAAACAGAGATTACACACGTAAATGCATATTATGCGTTTGTAGTTACTCCATAAAAACGTCGAGACATAAAGGCAAAGCACGGTTTATACCTTGTACTTCGCTTCGCGATTGACAGGATAGTGTGAATTTCTTTACAATTTTATAGCTCACTGGCTAGACTTTTGACGAAATATCTAGCAGGTATTTGGAAACTTTACAATGCAAACATGGTCGTTTTACGAGCTGAATTGTGATGTAGTTACCTAGCTTAGATAATTTGCTGCTTTTGGTGTATCACTATCACTAAAAGAGAGTACAAACATAAATCTACATGTGGACTGCCATCCCAGTCTGCATTCTAATACTAATTCTACGCAATATTTGCAAAGGCCATTGCGGTAAATTGCCGCATGCCATTGCGAAAAAACCGGCTACTCGTGCATCATAAAAGCGTGAATGTGTACTATTCTGTGAAAATATTCAATTCAGGTACTCTTTTATATTGGAGATAGGTATGCCGTTTATGCCGGATACATATTTAGTATTGCAACAAAAAATATTAAGAGTGCGTTACCTACTTGAGATCAGTATCTTCGGTGATGTCAGAAAGCCCTTGGAACGGAGCCGATCATTCTTAAACCGACACCGGCGAGGAACTGCTAGGGCTATCAATTTTAGCAACCGGCCTTTTGGAGAACCTGGACCAATTGTTCAATTAAATGCTGGAAACTTAATACTACAAATAAAACCACTTTTCATTCAGTGGCAATTGTATTTAAGATTTATTACATGATCGCCATTATATTGTACTCTTAAGAGTTCTTAAGTAACATTAATGACAAATTAATGACATAATATCTGGAACATATCAAAAACCACGAATTATATTGAAACTGCAACCGGCTTTTTCCATTTTGGGAACCGCTAAAACCTAGCGGATTGGTTTGTCCTTCGGTTTCGGTTTGCCGATCTCTATTACTTACCTACATATCCATCATAAATACATTTTAAAGCAAATCATGTGTCATATTATACGAATACCTAGGTATGTACATGAACAAATGTGTGCTCACATGTAATAAAGTCAATCAAAATATAACCTTTATTTCTGATAGCCCAAAGCAATGAGAAGTGAGAATGTTGTGTGGGAATGCCTAACAGTAAAAGTTATTACTTACATACCTACTACCTACAGATACAGACTAAACTTAAGATTTTGACACTACATTAATCATTACAACCATTAGGTTGTATTTGTCAACAGAGTTCCAAGAACGTTACTGTAAAGCCAAAATTGGAATTTATTTACATTACTTGCGCTCTTATACTTTCATATTAATACATAAATTAATTTGGTTCGGTACGTCTGCGTCTGCACGCTCATTGCATTTCATACTGAATAATGGTCATAATTTAAATATTAAGGTTCTCACAATGAGCAATTGGCATGCATACGGCCAGATTGACCTGTCCAGGGAATCATGGGTGCTGAAAATTGAAGACAAAATTCTTTTCTGGTAAGGAAAGAAGGTAATCTGATTTCGGAGGTTGACTTCAACAATTTAAAATTCATAGATACATAGCATATTATGTAGGTATGTAGTAGTATGGATGTAGTCTTTGCCATGTGTGTATTTTTACCTACCAAAAAGTAGTTCCCGACCCAACATATGTATGTATATGTACATGTTGTGGCAGCGGATGAACAGCATTCGATCAATTACGACAACAGTAGTTCACTCGTAAATAGCCGTATTATTTCCTCAAGTTTGGCTGTGATGACGATTCTGCCTTGGACAGAGTGCGATGCTAAACTTAAGCCGTTCATGTATGGGCATTAAAGTACCTCGTTTTGATAATGTTTAATGTACATAGATATTAGTGCATACTGCATAGTACACAGTGCATAGATGTATATTTGGAAATTAGGAAGGCTGAGTAAATGCAGTAGTAAATCGTAGGTAGTCACAGCATAGCCCCTAGCATCATTATTAGTATGTTATGTTTTATGTTGCACTTGGTACACTTGCGATAAGTGAATGGAGTGTATCGAATTGTGCATTCATAAGGTAACTCATTTAATATAAGTGTGACATCAAGGAGCTGCTTGATCTTAAGAGTGTACTAGAATTAAGGGCAGAGTGCATTGTATAGTGAGTACTTGCTTAGTGTGAAAATGCTAAATATTACCTATCACACTTTGTATGTATACTATTTGCTTGTTTTAGGTATATATACGTTTAGGCAGATATTAAGGAATGCAGAGAGATCTGCTGAGGATTGCATTGGGATGCGATAGAAAATCAGTTTGATTACAGGCAATCGTTCGATCGGCATATCGGAAAGTTAAAGTTAAACTTCAATACTCTTACCTATTTTTTCGCTGCCTTTCACAAATGTTCATGAAGTTTCGCATCATAATAGTACTATTAGAATCAAGAATTGAGTATGAAATAGAGTTCAGTGACTTCAGAGCAAGTTCTTGTTGGCTGGCAAGGCTATCCTAATCGTCATTCATATACATAGTAAGCAATGCAATACAATAGAGACTATGTAGATTAGACTTTAGCTTAGATATACATTCAGTCAGCAACTATACGCTTTACCTACATACCTAGTAGAGGTGGCCAAATAGGGAACAATACACACCGCGTCAATATTTCGAACCGTAGACAACTTTGGTACTAAAAGGGTAACACAATTTGCCAAATCTACCACAATTGTTGCTCCAAAATGTTGTTTTGAATTCACTGACGTGACCTCCGCGAAAGACCGATATCTATGTATTTACTTACCACTTAATTACCAAGTAGACCATTGTTAAAAATCCTATCCAGATTAAAAAAAAATTAAACGTAGGTATTAACAAAATGTCCAAATCAAAATTAAAAGTAACCTTGTCATCGCAATGAAAAAATTAATTTATAATTACAGTATTTATCTGTACTTGCATTCACTTTAATTTTGTGCATATCTTTAGAAATCACACTGTAGTAAATACTCAGGAAGGTGCATACAAACATCTGAGAGTCTGAGAACTGAGACTATCTATCTCGTTTACCGGGTCCACCTCATGATCATATCACACTAGGTGTATACGGGTAGATGGGGATATGCAGCTAAATGCACGATAGATACTACGCTTTTGTTATCTTATGTACCATGCCATAACCATCCATTCGATGTATACAATAATAAACATCACAATGAAAGCAACCAGAAGCAACACATATAGATAGTAGTAATTTAGAAATGTACAATCTGGTATTCTTTGCCTTTGCCACAGTTTATAACAAGCCTACCTAAGGTAGGTAATAAATATAGGTAACTAGTTCCTACTACTCGTTTATAACTGACATAGCAAAGATTGAGATTGGAGCTGAATAAGTACTACTACAACACAACTACCACTACTGGACTACACCGTACACCACTACCACAATTATTATTTGTCCCTTTAAAAATAATGTACATAATTTACGTGGATAGCGTATCTAGTATAAGTAATTGTAGTGTTAGTGTAAAAGGATATACTACAATACAATTAAATTATAGATGCTGAGACAGGAATCAGTAATCAGTACAGTTCATTCAGTATATATGGATTCCGATATAAAGGAATGTCCAATTCCCAACATAGAATTTTAAAGGCTTAGGCTACTTGTAAAAAACCCGGGCACCTGAAAGCCTGAAAGTAAAAGTGGATATAAGGAAATCTTGTATGTGGAAAAGCTTTTTCACGAATGTTTAGACCGAGGTACTAAGGGAATTCTCCACTTAACTAATTAATTTATGATATTGTTGCCTAGTCTGCCATTGGCTACCTAATATTATTCAAGAGCAAATATGGGCGTTTATAGGGACTACATATACATATTAGTGGAACAGTTTTATAATTCACTGTTCCAAGCTTAGTATGTATTGAAATCTTTGCTTTTTAGGCCTTCCACGTGTATGCCATGTACGATATGTAACAAACACCGGAATCGGTCAACTTTGTTAAAAGCTATAAAAAGTTAAAAGTCAAGGACGGAAAGACAGACCGACATGAGTCATGAATTTTAGTATATGTGTATGCATCATAAATATTGTATATCTTGCAAAAATTCCTAATTTTAATAGAAGGTTAATTTGCAAAAGTCGCATTCTATCTATTTGTATGATTAAGTGGTTTATGCGAATGATGGTGTTGTATGTCTGTCTGCAGACACTGTACCTTTCGAACGGTTAAAAAAACTTTTTTGAGTTTTGTTTTCAGAAGTTGATAAAGTAGGTTATAACGAAGAACTGATAAGTTTTTGGGTCAAATTGATCACACCCCCATGGACTTCAGGCCATGCTCACTTATTTTTTGAATAGAAACATAATATGGCAAGTGGGGTATCATTGAAAAGCTGTTAAATTAAGAAATCCAAATATGAATCTCAATTTACCCCAAACGTAGAACAATGTGAGATTTTGTGAGAATCCCCATAATGTGTCATTTACACTATTTTTACCTACAAAACTGGCAGTTTAGTGACATTACTTAGCTCAACCGCTGGCTACATCCGTTTTGAAACGGTATATTACGGACAAGCTTTGTTATTGTTGTCTCATTGCAAAAATGAAGCTTACCATTGATGGCACATATTGTCAATAGCTTAACATCTTAAAATAGTGTCGATTTAAAAGAAACCTGGGATAAATTCGATTATTTTGCAAACTGTTGGAAACGGTTTACTATCGGGATTCAAGAAAGGCTCCTTAAAACCTGGTTATTCCACCAATGCCCTTATTACAGGCAATAGGTACCCGTTTTAGTTACATATAAATTGCCTTTGTTTAAACAGGATATATTCCAATACGAAAATGCGACATGCGGCATATAATTAATTACAATTTTATATCTTATACCTAACATACACCAAAAAATTTAAACCACACTCCACCAGTCCAGGTTTGAACTTTTATTTAAAACCGTCATTGATTTGTATTTGCAAATGGTCATTAGAGAAGCAATAAAATACACTAAATAGTACTAACTTGTGTTAACACAATATTACTGAGCAAGTTTGGGTAATATACTTATACTACTTAAAATACTGTTTTACATTTTATGCATCAAACGAAATCTAAACAATAATGCTGATCACTAAAACAGATTAACTTACAAAAGATTTGGATATTTAGTTAAAAGTAAGTTTGTCAATTAGGCTATAGGCTAGAAACTATACTTGAACTTTACAACAGTAAAAATAAAATCTAATTTCCGGTCATTTCTCTTACAGTAAAATGTCAGCAGATAATGAAAGAATTAAGTAAGGCTGATTGATAAAATTAAACCCAAGGTAGAGCACGATTAGTTTTCAAGAAAAAGTTCCCACTATAACCACCATCATTCCAAAATCCCATTTCAACAATTTCATCAACACTTCGTGTTTTTTTAACAGGAGCTTCAAAATCTGGTTCTCCATCAAGGCATAAATTGGTTGTAAACTTTCCTGCGTTTTGAATACTCCATAAAAACAATTCAATCGAACGATGATGGCTTCCTGCGACGGTAAAAATGCCGGCGCCTGGTTGAGAGTAACCAAAATTTGGATAAAAATCTACAGTTCCGATAGGAATTAAAGTCCCGTAGTGATTTACAGGAGCAAACCAATCAGTAGGATCAAATATAGTGTCATATCCATCAGTATGCATAACATCAACAAAGGTTGCATCAGATTTTCTTAATCGGTTTTCTTGATTTACTTTTTCAAACGAAGGACCTGCAGGATCCATTGCAGAGATCCTATCAATTCCATTGCTTTTACGACCACAAATGCCCATTAAATGGGCCCTATTCATGTAAAAATGAGTTTAATTTATGCTTTGAAACAACAATCGTCTACTTATACATTACACTTATTTATCTCCAAAGGATTTTCAATTGTGACACTTAGTAGGTCTACTTGCAATTATACTTATGCAATAATTTGTTTGAACTCACCCCAAGCTGTGTGCTATCCCCCAAATTTTAAGACCATC
Source organism: Tomocerus mixtus (assembly GCA_034694165.1). Classification (NCBI taxonomy): domain Eukaryota; kingdom Metazoa; phylum Arthropoda; class Collembola; order Entomobryomorpha; family Tomoceridae; genus Tomocerus; species Tomocerus mixtus. The sequence continues at coordinate 40,194 of JAQFYC010000062.1, read as the reverse complement.
CTTTTTACGATTTCTTATTTCCGTCACATACGAAGCCAACCAGGTTCCTACAGTTTGAGTATTAGCAGCAGCCTGGGTGTACTTGAAAAATCCGATGGTTGCTCCTTTACCCCAGCCAACTAGAGCAACGGTAGATTCTTTATGATGTTCTAAAATTTCGTCCTTCATTTGTGGCAACCATGTAGTGTCAATACTGTTTTCAAAACCATGAGTTATGAAAATAAAATGAGAAGATTGTAGCATTCCAGATTCATCGAGCTTGTCAATAAAACTAATAGGGTCCTCGTCATAATTACATTGAATCACATCCTTCCCGTTGCAATAGACTTGCATTTCAGGCTGAATAAGTTCAATAGGCCACGGATCTGGAATGTGCCACCCGTACACTGACATGATATTTCGGACGAATATAAATACTGAAAAAGCCAAAAATAAATCCATTATTATGATTATGTAGATCAATGAAGAATATTCAAAGTGACCCCATTTAAGAATTCAAACTCAGTCTTGGCCCACTGTGCCAAAATTCGAAAGCATTTAACTTTATCCGATCAAACGATATCTAGTCCGATTGGCCGAGCCCGACTTCAAAATTCGTATGTATCTCATACTTCAATGATATTCGTGTAATCTTATGTAATGAAATAAACGATGCAAAAATATTGTCAGGCACTTGCTGTATAATTTTATAAAAAATATTATAATGAATGGACAGTACTGTACAGTACTACACTTGTCTAAATGAACAGCAACGTATGTATGTGTTAGTACTACACTACTGTTTAGTAAGTTAAGTATACTTGCTTTGCTTTACCAGTAGCCAATGAATAAGAATTTACCCACCTGTTGCTTTGATCAAGTCAAAAACTTCTAACAACTAGAGATATTATGATGTTCTTTCTGAATCCGAACACAACTTCTGCATACAGCGACAACCAATATAAGGACACTGACACAGTCGGTCAGTAGAGTAGAAACAGTTTAGTGCTAACGAATTCTGCCTGTTATAAAATACTTTGACACTAATATTTGACTTATTAATAACATCCAATACTTACTTAACTATTAAATCCAAAAGAGAACTTTTCATTCGTATGTAATTTAATCACTAATATTGTCCTATTAACATCGTCTCCACTTTTAGCTAATAGATAAGATAAGAGAAACAAGATAAGTTATAAAGGACGGAATTGGAAAGTGAGACATAGGGCTGGACATAATAGATTTTTGATTTAGTAATTGGATTTGGAAAATGTATTTAGATTTCATTTAATCTATTGGCTATATAGACTTATAGACATTCCGAGGAAATAGGCAATCGCGCTGGTTCAGCCCAGGCAGGATTTAGAATGGTGTACTATGCCATAATACTTGTTAGCAAATTGTTTTTGTACACTTGAGATGAGAATTTTACAAGAAGTTAAGTAAATTAAAAAGACTCACTCTTGCAGTAGTTTAGCTTAGTCAGCCCGCGTATATGAACCTGGCTTATATAATCACACTATCTGTCACTTGGTGCGTCCGACTTTAAATTCTGTCACTTCCGAATTTATTGATTGATGAAACTAGGTATACAATATGTCATACTCAGAAAACATGAGAATGGCCAAAATCGATCAACTTGAACCGAACACACTTGCTTATATTTTCTCTCCAACTTTGCTAACTTAATAGATAAGTGGCAATTAAATAAGTATTCAAATGAAATAATTGTAATAATATGTTTCTACCTAAAAATACATAGTACCCAGATGTGGAATAAACGAATACTTAATAGAGGCCTTTAAAATGTTTAAGTAGGCTCACAAAATAAACAAGTTATGATATTTTTGTTTCTTCTACTTGAAAGGTTAACTGTTTGAGGTCCCACTGCTTTCCTATTTATGAATTCACCATTGACAGTGACAGTCGAATATGTAATGGGACTTCCTTTAATAGTAATTTGATAATCAAGAAAGCGAAATCTGTATATATTGATGCACGTGATTTCATTAAAATAAATATGTTTACTGATATTTTGACTTAGCAGAAATACAAGGGTAAAATTAAGGAGTGCGACGTTATCTATCGCATGACCACTGTGATGTTTCAAAGTCCCATTTCGAGTAGTCTATATATCAGATAAGATAACAATACCGTATGTAAATAATAACAATAATATTTTATGAGTTTTGTTGGCAAAGGAAAAGAAAAGGAGACCAGGCTATCCAAGACAAGATGATGATTCGTTCCAAATTCCCATTCCTTTTTCTGGTAACTTAGATTTGACGTTTCACATCCGGGTGGGCTCGATATTGGCAGTACTCGGGATCGGGAGCTGAATAAAGTCCTTGCTGTCCTTGTCCATCCTAAATTATTTCACTCCAACCCCAGTCCTACATCTATTGTAGATTCTACGCACCTGTTAAAGCTTAGGTATATAACAAGCTACTATAATAACCCCATGTTTCAAGCAAGAATTTATATTCATCAATTATTGAATTTGCAGCACCATAAACCATAATTAAGCAGTTGCTATAAACAGATAAATATGGTTGCATACTAATACAATAATAATTAAAGGTATTTGCTTATTTTCAGGCGCGAATAGTAGCATATGTCACCTTTTCCAGTTAATCGCAGTTAGTCAGTTAATGCTCTATGATCGCTCTCTGGTAATGTTTTCCCTATAAGTACACTTACTACATATTTAGTACATATTAGTATTAAGTGAAAGGATAATGTACAGCAAGTGTACATTAGAGATGTAAATCTTAGATATGAAATTTAAGTACACCATCCGATGAAAATTGTATCCGACCGGAACCCAAATCGATTTTTAAAAATATGACCAGGCTCCATTCGATGTATGTCGGGTCGCGTACCAAATTCTCCACAGTGTACTCCAGTGCATATATATAATTTTATATTTAGAGAGAGAAGGAACCTCTGCAGCACTAAAATCGAACTAATTGGACTCCTTTCCTCCTCGGGGGTTAGTCAAAAACAAGATAGGAATAAAGGTAAAACCTAAATTCCCACGAAGAGCTTAATTACGTAGCATTAGCTGGCCTTAATGTCTGTTGAATCATTTATTTAAATTAATCAACCAAGTAAAAAAATTGAAGAATTTAACGAAAAACTTCAAATATTTATTATATACTGTATGGTAACTGTATGTAGTATGTGATTGTAATGTTATCAAGATGTATATGACTGATTGAGCTCTATAATCATTACTTTCATGTAATTATAAAATTTGATTGTCCGTTGCATAATATATGCTATCTATGGTGCACACCTAAGATTCTAATGTCTGTAATTCTATTACATAGCACATGATTCAAAGCGAATTCAAAGGGTAAAATGCCCTTTTTAAGTCTGTGTATATCATTTCAAATGTCAAAAACATGATTGTTTATAAGTAATTGGGTTGCAAGTAAAAAACATTTTAAAAGCTTGGACTTGAATAAAACGAATTGATTTGTCATAAATAATACTAAACCGGATTTAAGAACAGTAGACTTCTGCTATGCTGCTCGATATAATCAATAAACTGTTTGAAATAGTAAAATGGTGAAGACGGATCTACGACAAAGACAAAGCAGGGCTTCCGTGTCAGGATTCATTTGGTTATGCAACAGTATTTATCTTGACACTTGTTAAGCACACCTTCTCCATTACATAAGTAATGCTCATGCACAGAATAGTGGATGCAGTCTAACGATAATATAAATATATTCATGAAACCCTGGTTGCAAACAAGAAAAATCATTGTCAAGCTCAAGGTCTTATAAATTGACTCATTCAGACGAGTACAGTGAATTACATTGCAACAACCAGAGAGCAAATCCTGTACTATTGTTGTGGGAACCTAAATTAGTGAGAAAGTTTTCATCTGTGGATACGTGGCTGCTGCTTGTTTCTTTGTATGTAAACCGTATCATTTCATATAGTCTCATGAAAATATCTCAAATCTAGCCCAAATGCACGTATCTTACATAAGCCAAACCTGTATAGGTAAATGTCTGCTATTATACTATACGAACGAACAGACTAAACATGGTACGGTACATACGCTTACACATTCCTAATTTTTACCAAGTTGTTCAATCAGTACGTTTGTTTAATTTATTTATTTGCATTTGTACTTACTACGTAATAGGAATCTTAGTTTTTTAAGGGTACGCATGCTCCTGTGATTATGATAATAATCGTACGCTATGCTTATGACGATGCGATGTTTAGCTGATATTACTGTTTACATTACATAAAATATAGTATTACTTATTATATCCTACATTTCTGATTCACGTTCATGTGCCATATAAATAACTTTTTAAGGAATAAGGAATACTCTACGAAGGTGTAAAGTGTAAAATAATAATTTGCATCCTCAAGCAAAAATCACCGATGCTACTATAGGTAGGTCGAATAGTCTGTAAATAAATCCTGCTTGCTACCGCACGTACTGATGGTTTTAAAGGCAAATGTATATAGATTGTCTCTTAGTGTGTGTGATACAGATTCGTTTGCTTTTGACAGTCAAACTTCCTATACTGCATCAGTGCATTGCCCTGTGTGTCTGTAACAGCTTTAAGAAGCTTGTGGCTGAATGCACTCACGAGGAATTCCAAACTCTAGAGTCTGATCTAATAAAATAAGATAGTATTTGAATGTTTTCTCATATGGTTAGTATAAATCTTTGTTCGATAGTAACACACTAATAAGTGCATCAAAATCAAATAGCTAGTTATGCTGATGTATTTACCTGCCAAGACGAAGTGTCTGGCTCATTGGAAGTGATAAGAAAATCTTCACGGGAAATAAGAGTCCAGCTGAATGACCTAGGCATTCGCATTGACTGTGGTGGCTTAAGATTTACGTCCACAACATCATTAGACCCTCTGTACACTATAACAACCACATCCCTATACATAAAGATAAGGATGAGCACAATAGAAACTAGATAGATACTACAATACTATACCCAGTATGCTAATATATTATGTACTTGAAGATTTTAAGGATTTTAAAATAGGGTAGTTCATAGTTTAACTGCCTGTGGGCTGGGTGTGGCTTACTTTTAGTCTGAGGTTCAGTTTCAACTTTATTCTTCTCAAAGCTAACCAAACTAGATGCTAAAATACAAATAAATAAACCTTTTACTAGCCAATAATGTTTAATGTGGAAGTAAGCAGTACTCAGGCAGCATGTTTTGCATTCGTTATCCGTTATTGTAGTAGCTTTTATCATTTTAATTAAACTGTACAGTCCGTTTCTCCGATTCATGTACATAATTTGAGCTAATTCTCATGGTCGTGATCCATACATCAAGATATGTATTTAGATGTACTTAGGTATGCTAACATTGTGTACTAATTAATTCTAAGCTAGGGATAGTAAGACCCATTTACTATAAGTAGGAGCTAACGAAAACATCGTAAAGCTTAGCCCCCCCCCCCCCTCAATTTTGGAATTTGTTGGATTTGGTCCATAAGTATCGAAAATGTTTTAAAATTTGCAGATTTTCCCCAATTTTAGTGGCCACAAAATTTTAAAAAAACTGAGCCAATAATCATCATTGTGATCATTTAAACCGGTTTTCAGACTTGATTGTTCCAGAAATTTTCATTGAAATCCCACAGGCTTTGAAAGCAGTTAATGTCGCTATTGCAGTTTTTCAATATATATTTTGTAAAAATTTGTGATTTTTTTTGGAAGATCTGGCCACTTAACGGTTCCTTGCTTTTACAGGAACCACTTCTGACTAATTTCAGATAAGTGGAGTGGGATACACGGCTAAAGCTAATATTTTAGCATATATTTGCTCCTATTTTTCTATAACCTCTCCCCCCAGGACGATCATTATTGTAGATCCTGTAGAAGTATTTGTCAAATGCATAATATATACTGTTTATTTACGATTGTATTACCCTTTGTTGACCAGTATTTCATATAGCAAAAAAAAGTCAGCAAACGTGCAGCGGTCAGTCAGGAATGTATTTGTCTCCTTGTAAGCTATAAACACACGTGTATGGCGGATCGGTACAATCTTTATTTCAACCATGCATAATATCAATCAAATATATTTCCGTAAAGCCAGTTTCGCAATCAACTCTCAGTCACAGATTATCTGTGAGTGAAACTCAAGTTCAACTTTTGAGTTCATTAAATAACAATAAAGGATTGAATATTGAATATTGAAGTGCGGTTAAATTGCATTAGACTATTTTACCCAGGGCACCACCAGGTGTAGAGACACTGGGCCTAATCATTATTTTCTTTCTCCATTTTGCGAGAAAGCTGAGTAAATTAAATACTAATATATAATTTTAACTGCTAGTACATGATTTGATGGAAAATAGTATGCTCTTTTCTTGAGCAATTATCTTATAAGCTTATTAGCCCTAACTTCAATTTTAATCCCTTGCGCAAGGATTTTCCTCAAAAAAAAATATTTTTAGGCTCTTTCAAAGGATCGAATGGGATAGAGATTTTGTAAGGCAAAGTTGCCATTTTGCATGACATGGAAAGTGAATTTTAATCCCCAGAATATGGTTAGAACATTCATTAGGTATTAAGTATTGATGGTTTTAGAAAAGGGCGATTTATTGTTATACCGGAGCAAAACCTAATTAGTTATGTTACACAGAACGGTCCAGAATTTTGCTTACATATTATGGATAACAATCAAACTAATCATTCAACTAGCCAAATTCATCAATGAGTTATATAAGGCTTAATAACGCATCAAGATATCAACGGGATGTTCGCATGTAGTCTTTATTGCCTGGTTATGCAATTTGACGCCTACAGTTTGTAGAGAGTGGAATTACATAACGGAGCTGATCTACAAAGTAGACTTTTAGTGTTCATTTTTTCTGGATCAATCTAGGCGGAATGGTATTCATTGGCTTGTTGGATGCTAGCACATGCCAAATCATGCAACCATTTTTACCATCTCTGATCTTTTTGTCCGGGATTATTAGGTTCTCAACAAGGTAGTATTCCGTATGTAAACTATAATGTGCAGGCTGCAGCAACAACTTTCAGTATCCGGCTAAACAAGGGCAACTGGAGTTAGTCGCTACATTTTTTTCCATGTAAGTGGTTTCGTTTTTTGAAATAGGTAACGCCATTCACTCAGCTCTTCCAGAGAATGATACAATAGAAAAAAGCAGTCGTCTACCTACCGATCGTCAACATGACTTTCTATAGATAAAAGAATACAATGGGGAGTGAAGTCAACATTCCCTCGTCATCATCATCCCCAACGCAGAACAGTGCTGCAGATAACTTGCACATCCCTTCCCTACTTAAATACATCTGGGCCCTGTCCCTTATTATTCTGTACTGCAACTGCATTATGAGGCGGACATTAAATACCAGTGTGTCAATATCCGTTTCAGAAATGTTTGCCATAACTTTTTCCGATATCGTATTTTATCATAGATAAATAGGTAGCTATTACATAAAACTTGTATAATAAAGCTAATGAGCTAAAGACTTACCTTATACCTTATCTTTTTCTCAAGATGCATTTAGTAAAAAGGTGTAAATCCCTTGTACGCTATACGAATATATTGATTGCGGATAAAAGTACGTCAGTGAAATAGGAAGAATGAGTACGGGGTACGGGATTAATAAAATGAATGTATCTATTGATGTTTTAGCCATAGGAAACTAATTGAAGAGAATACGATACTATGGTACAGAAAGCTCAGATTTGCCTAGTCACAGTTTGTATTTTATAATATTTTGGCCCAGGGCAAGTTTACACATGGTCACGCTTTGAACGGTGGTATGGTTTATACACACAAGCCTATCAACTAGTGTTTTGTGGCTACATATTGCATTGCTAATACCTACCTGTCCGATTCTTATATAATAATGCTATCTACCTTCTGTACATAAAGAGAACGTAGCAAAGCAAGTAAATGTAATGCAATTTAATATCGTGCAACGCAGGTATGTATGTATGTATGTATATGGAGGCAATAAATGATATAGGTAGTAGTAGTAGTATTTTGGCACTGACGGGATGATGTACTTATGTATGTACATGTAAAATGTAATATGTAAAAGATAGTAACTAACAAAAAGCAAGTAAGCAAGCTAAACTTGGCTTGTGCACGTATACGTATTTGTGGAGTGATAAAAGAAATAGCAGATACAGATAGAACATAATATGTATCTGTTCCATTGGACGGGATAAGTATCTGCATCTCTCCTTACATGTATTATAAATGTGTAGGTACTTATGAACCACAAGAAAGTAGGTATATATAGTCCTAAATGTATCTTTAAAAGGTACCTGTTCTGAATCAATCGACTTTGCTTCGCACTCCTCCACTCTTCATTACAAAAGTACTTTTTGCACTGATTTCATTCTGCCCTATATGTTTAGAATAGTCATGCATAGCCACAATACAACACTCGCTACTCTGCTCTTAGCTCCACAGTGTCTGTACTCGACTTTACTTGTGGCTTAGCTGCATTAAAAGAAACATATTATATATATATCTATATATACCTATTCATCTCTTACATTACATACTACACGAACTCAACTATAACTCACGGGAGAAGCAAGGTAATTCTAAATCTTTAGACTACTGCTAACAACATACAAGAAATTTTAGTTCCTTGTCTGAGAACACTTCACGGATCTTTTCTTCTCTTTATTCTGCATTTCGTCGACGAAGCATCAACTACTATTATAAAATCGAATTCACCAAATGAAATTTCTCATTGTCCATTCGGTACTCTGCCATACCATACACGCTGTCTGTAACAGCCTTACTTGTTCTTCATAGCTGCAAGTGCAAATTAGTTGCAAAAGTGAATACACTTTTTCATTAGGTAACATGGGTTATATAACATCCTTTGGATTGTAACAACTTTACAACTATTACGAGATTAAGCTAGTTTCTGTGCTGGACTACGGCTAAAAAGTCGCATCGTAGCTATCAATTACCTGTGGTAGATGCATTCGCTGTTACCTTTATAGTTATCACATAAATCTAATATTTACTCCATCTCTGAAAGTAACTCTGTGCAACAAGGCACCTATTGTTACTTTCACAGCACAAAGGTAAGCGGATGTAAAAGTCTTATATAACAATTAACAGTCTGTGAGAAGAGATCCCTCCATCAAATCTTGTAACCGATTTCTCAAAATATTTGTGCGTTGCAAATACTAACAGTTTTAACTTGCATCTTTGAAATCGGCATAGTCGAGTTTCTAATAACGGCGTGACCGTTTTTAAATAGTTAATGTCTATAAGCTATCAAACCACAAATATTAAGAAAAATATAAACCAAGGGTGGTATAAGGGTTGATGAAGGGGTCTTGCGAATTGTGAACTGTTGATCACTTTTGAACACAAAAGGGGGGTATGCAAAAATAGTAAATTCTATAGAACATATTTTATATATTTTGCAGAGCCGTAAATATTGACACTTTTTGTGTGCTATAGAGCAGCAATACCGGCATATGTGAATATATTTAATGGAGTCTCATTTTGTGATCTCATACAGTAGTATAAAATATCATTCTGTGTAATAGTTCACAACTACATGTTAAACTCAAACTCCTGGGATTCGTTTGCTCCTCTGTAGAAACTATACACTCAAGTAATTACATACAATGTGAAGTAGAATCAGCAATACTGAAACTACAAACAAGTTTCAAAATGTATTTCTACCTACGCCCATGCATTACTATGTCACACAACAACTAGATCTTTGATTGGCAAAATTCAGCTCAACGAGCTAAATATGTACAAAGTTCTAAGCACTTACATATCTTATAAACTGTAGATATAGTAGGTATTTTATATCCATTTTGAGTGAAGACAAAAACAACAGCAATCACAATTATAGATATCACCGTATTTGTATTGATCCATTCATTGTTGTCCAATGGTTTATTTATTTATTTATAAATGGACAGGGAAAACTCCGTTATCTCTAGCCATTTTCACAATAATTCTCATTTGTATTGCGGTGAGACTTAAACATTCCAATAATAATTATTATTGTTCTTAGGTAGTATTGTTATATGTAGTAATTGTATGTAAAATATGTAATGTAGTAATTAATGTATTGTATATATTTAGTATATCACCTAAGTATGTAAGATATCTTTACAACCAACAATTATCTTGATACAACAGCTTTAGCCATACTTTTATTACATTGTGTTGTCTCATTGTATTTACAACTAGGTAGCTAATTATAAGTAAGTAGCTAGAGTAGCTACCTATGCACTCTATATTTTAGGTACGGGGTACAGAGAAATTCCATAGAATGTATTCATGCAAATAAATACAGATTATAATATAATAACCACTTCGGACGCTCAAGAGGGATATAAGAATCTGTCGACAGAGACAACCTATTATATATAGAGGAGATACTATCGGATATTAGCTATTTAATAGAGGTAATGTTTATTATTATACTTAATATAATTAAGTCGTACATTACATGCTATTACTATACATTTTTCTGTCCCCATACACATTGAATCTGAAATAGTCGGGTATAGAGATATATCAATATCACACTTACTCAAGTTATTTGAATTTTTATCATCAGTAGTAATTTTTAACTATATCTGTAGATTGCCGATCCTGATAGTTCCGGTCGCCAGGCTGCATTGATTGCTTGATGTACATATTGTGCCTAAATCGTTGGTTCCTATTTGTACATTCATTCATTTAAGTTATATTTATCAACTATTCCTAGGTTATATAATTTTTATATTGGGCTTGGTTAGTTCTTCTCAGTGTAAGTAGTAAAGCAACCAGTAGTACAGTGGACTTCGTTGAAAAAGAAAAACATGTAGCGGGTCAGGCTACAGCTAAGTCTGGGTTGAATTGGGACATAGTTCTCGGGGTATTTAAGTATTTACCTTGTTTCAGTTTTATTTAAAAAATGAGCAATTAAAGGTACATTTCTAGGGCATGCGACATAGACGGTCGCCATATGATAAGTCATAAGCAGAAGTTGCACATTTTGAAGAATCAGACCGACAAGGTTAAAATGGATTTTTAAGGCATTTAGGATTCTTGGATCCAGTGCAGTGGCTAGAAATTGCCTTACAGATATTTCGATATGATCACGCTGATATTGTCTTTAAGAATTCACAGACCACCCCAAAATCGCTTTTTATACATGCCACTTTTATATTCATGTGCGTGTTTCTGTGTATGCCAAATAGATAAAATACCAAAAAGGAAGTTTCCAGCCAGTACAGTGTATCGAGGAATCTGTAGAGCTCCGATATCCAAACGGAAATCAGTTCAGTCGTCTCAGTTTGATTTGTATTTCCAAAGCTCAAAAATTCAACGGAAGTCAGAAAAAAAGACAGTACCTTTATTTACCAACAGTATACGGTTGGCAGTTGGTTGGTAGTAGCAGTAGTAGGTGTACTCTATAACGAAATATGGACACAGAAATCCGGAATGGGAACACTGGTGGTCATTTCTACTCTCACTAACGATGACTCCGCTATGTGTTGAATGAGGATTCCGTTATCGTTGATATGCCCCAGAGAGGGGCAAAAATTTCAAAAATCGGATGATTATATATGAGTATGTGGATCCTTAAACTCAAGCATTATCTCGGAGTGTGGACGAGATTATAAAGGGCATAATACTGATATTTTCAAAGAACTGCCAGTGCTTAAAAACTTACTACTGTGTCTACCTGACAAACTTCAGTTGTTAGTAAGTCAGTGTATATCAATAAACTCCCCCTATATTTATGCAATAGTACTTTAAAAAACACAAAGTGTATTAAATAGTATCCTACGTTATATTGGAGATCTGCTGCTGTTTTAGTAGAACCTAAAATGGCATATATTACTTAACTATGCGTGCCTTCCTAGGCCTAGATACTTATGTTAAATACCTAAAGTAATTAAGTAATAAGGTATTGTACAAAATATGTAGGTATCATGAATGTTATTGTGTCCTTAATAATATAGAACTACATGTGTGTGCTATAATTGCTTACTTTTGTTCTTATAGATAGAAATCTCAGCACACAACACACCAAACTTCTCTGCAATACAGTTTTAACTAAATAGTATAACTTATACGATGAGTCAAAAATATGATACATTTCAAGAAGACGGCAGTCCAGCCCATTTCCGCAACTGTGACACAATTGTTTTCCACCTAGGGCCTTAGTGGTTCAGTTGGCTTCCTTTAAGGGGATTTTGCTCGTCTACTGGCCTGCTAAGTCCCAAGGTGTGACAATATAGTATACATCTTGAAGATTGCTACTTTACATTCTAACGATTGAATAATAATCTTACTCATTGTACATAATAGTATATACTTATTTACCAAGACAGTGAGTTTGAAAAGCTTATTATTTTTATGATAAATAGTTATATTTGTATTATGACAAACTTAAAACTAACTTGCTACCTACTACCTAACTACCTACCACATGATGTAAATGTTTGTACAAAATTATTATAATTTAATATGGAATGTTCCTATACGTATTACACATATTATAATTTACAAGGCCTGTATAACACATACATATTAGTACCTATGCATCTTTGTCTATCTAAATCTAAAGCCCACCTTTGTACCTTTAGTAGTATGCATCAGATCCACCCAAAACAACAAATTGTAAATAGTAGAGTTGTAGGAATCTATATCTAAATCTTTTAAAATTAAAAAAAAGTATTTCAAAACATTAGTAGCTAGAAATTTTTTATTGTGTCTAGAACATAGACCATTTCGTTACATATCTGTACAAATCTGCATTCTGCATGTATTTATTGTGCATTAAATTATTTACTATATTAATATAAACTCGCTTCCCTCCTTTTAGTATACTATACACCTAATGGTAAGGCGTTTTTAATATGGGGCTCGTGGTGAGGAGTGGGGTCAAAAATTCAGGAGACATTGATCACACACAGTTAATTAATGAGCACTCTTTAATTGCTTTCTACTATTACCATTCCTTTCAAGTTTTAAATGCTAAACATTGTGCGGGCCCAGCCTAAGCTAGTCATAGTCATACTAATTTCCAATAAAGATAATTACAATAATTCATATGAAAATTTACGTAAGAATACGGCGCTTGTAATATGTAATGTATCACATAAGTACTGTACAAATGGTAATATGTTATGTAATAATTGTAATCCTATTGGGGACAGTTTTGGTGCACCTATGTATTTAATAAAAGAATGTTCGAAAAATAAAATGTAATAAAATATGCAAATAAAATGCAATTATTATGTAGAATGAATGCAAATGCAAGATGTTAGAATTCTTTATTACCAGTAATTGGCATTGGGATTTACAAACCTGGGCTTCGCAGTAAACAATATAGAGACCTGCTGTTATTGTTTGGTTTAATATTAAGCTCATGTTTCGATAAATCTGTATGGGAAAAGTTGGGGAACAATGCTATAATAATTATTGTGTTTGCCTACCGTATTCTCTCTATTAGACGCCTCATTGTAGCAAGCTATTTTAACAGGTTCCTTGCTCTCTATTTACAGCTTGTTACATCTACAAATAATTGAACTCACCCTTTAATATGTCATTTATGTACCATACTCTATAATATGAAAAATTAAACTAAAAATTTAGTGGACGCCGAGAATCGGGCTCGGAGTTGCTGATATCCGGTCAGTAAATTAACTAATAGTAGCAATGGAATGGGGGTTTTAATACATGCTAGTGATATGCAGCGTTAAATAAAACTGAGGGACAATGTCAATTAACAGTTCAACTGAACACCGGTGAGCCTTTTAATCATGCGGAGGTTTCAATAGCAGCACGGAGTGACCTTTAATGCATTGAATTGGGAAATGCGTTTCTAGCAGCCAAGAACGGCGTCTAATGCACTATGCACTAGGTTTTGTACATTATTTCCACCTCAATGACCCCCGGGTCTGACCGTAATTACGGCAGTTTGACCCGTAGGCAGATTGATCCCTTTTTTACAATAAGGTCTCGTTGTCAGATTGTCAGTTAGAAACCCAGGAGTATGAAATGTATAGTTTCAAAACAGCATCTTTGGTATTGATTCATTGTATGGGAAGGCGGACATACAGACAGAGCATTCCTATAAAGTTGTTTCGCAACTTATTAGTAAGCACTATAAGCCCGGATGTAGCCCAGAATTTTACCAAATGCAGTTGCTAGCAGTAATGGAATCGGACTAATCTCATCCCATAATTCATCCATGTCGTCACATTCGTTCTTGTCATTATCAATCAGTACCATACAATTGACGTTATTATTGTGTCATTCTGTTTTAGGTATCATAGTCAAATTCGAGTACTATGTAGTCTGCTCGTGGTGTGCTGAAAAAGAGTAAAAAAGGATTAAAAACGGCGGAGAATAATGCATTTTTATTTAACGTAACTTTTAACTATACTATTTAACTATATTATTATACCATCCTTGCTAGTCTTGTTGAGACGGTGAAGCTTATTTTGCATAGTTAATTTACATACTTAGGTGCACTATATACTGGGACAGAAACCGCGACACCAAGTGAATGCAAGATGCAAGTTATATTGCATACAATCCAACACAACCAAAAGATACTTGCTGCAGTCTTGCTTTTTAGTTGAATTTGGAAGCTTTACTTGGAGGACAGCTAGCTACAGCTACAGCATATTACATTAATCAATACCGATACCATACCTATACATAATGTAATAGTATTGCTATAATATGGTTAGTTGTTTTGTTAGCATATTATGTGACCAAGATGCAAGACAAGTCATAATTTAACAACGTTAAAAAACTGAATAATTAGTTTGCGTGAGCTCAAACGTTAACGACAACTATAACTGATAATTGGAATTGGCAAATGTCAAATTAGTCAAGAACCAACAACAAAAAAGGTAAAACCGCCGCCGACGTTCTTCAACGTTTGTTTTGTTCGTAATTTGTCCATCTCATAGTTGATAATTGCTAGTATTTTGAGAGTTTATGTATCAATTGTATTGTTGACAAGTTGATTGTCAATTGTAGCAACATACTGATCAAATACTGTTTCTTTGAACACATATATTCAAAACGAAGTTAACTTTTTGTGTCGTTAGTCGCTGGTTGTAAAAGCACTGACGTTATGTAATAATATCAAGAATTAAGACTGTGCTCCTGCTCAGTTATTCTCTATTAAACAGTAACATTATATTGGATAAGGCCATATAAGGACTAAGGACAGGGCAACTGTTGTGCGGTCAGCGGTCAGCCAATAAAGTTGCGGGATTGTATACCGGTCGGTGTTATGCTTCATGTGTGAAACAGCAATCAGCAATTAATTAATCGAAAAATTCATCATTCATTCAAGACCAAAAGCAGACAGCAGATTACTTAACTTATGTTGTATTGACACTTTAATGGGCACGGCAACGTTCACGACACTTAAATAATTTTAGCAGAACCATAAGGACATACATAAAATAAGTGGCTTGATGACGCTGGACGCGAAAAGCATAAATTACAAAAGACGAAGTGGTTAAAGATGAAGATTGTGGCGAATTTTCAATGGATTTTAGCTGTCAGTCATGACAGTCATGAGTCAAATTAGTCAAGAATGGTGAATATATAAAGTTCAAAGTATAATTCCACCCTGTTGTGTGTCTGATTTTGGATTTGGTTATACATTTTGTTTCTAAGATTCGAAGAATTCAAACTAACTACAAAAATGTCTATCCACTACAAATTTAAAGCGGCTTTGGAGTACTCAACAGTTACTTTTGATGGTATACACATCACTGTTGCTGACCTTAAAAAGCAAATCGTTGAGCAGAAACGTTTAGCAAAAAATGCAGACTCTGATCTGCAAATAATAAATGCGCAAACTAAAGAAGGTAAGATTCAATATGTAATAAAGCTTATATAATTAGTATTACTTATAGCTACGAATTGTAAAATAAATATTAGTCCTCCTATGTCCTACGGCTGTTTGTCATTGGTACCAGTAATCAGTATTAATAATATTACCTTGCATTTTCTTTTCAGTTTATGACGATGAATCTGCCTTGATTCCTAAAAATACGTCTGTCATAGTTTCTCGGATACCGTTTACTGAAAAAAAGAAAGGCTTTGGCAATAGTGGCAGCTTTCAATCGAGTAATCAATCCTCACAACATAAAAGGGGGCATTATAGGCCTTTACCCCCTAACGTCCAAAACTCGGCTGCTAAGGTAAGAGTTGAATATTTATCTTCATATTTATCTTTATACGCTTACCGAGGTGTAGGAACAACTAACAATGAGTGCCTAGTTTCACAGTGGTCACTGGCAGAAGTTTAGGAAGTGCAGTCATAAATGTGTTAATATTTGTATTCCGTTACAAATATTTTTATTTTATTTTTTATGAATGATCTGGTAGATCTGAAATAAGGAAATAAGGATTCTGGAAAGGGAATATGTAAAATGACTCTGATAACTAATGTTTAATATTATTCTAGTCCAGGGATAGTTCAAAAGTTTGACCAAATAGTAAATGAAGTTAAGACTTGTAATTAACTTGACTTTGGGTGTCTAGAATGTGGATATAGCTTTAATGGATGGCACAGAAGAAGAAAAAATTAAAGCAATGATGTCTCAATCTACTGCTGATTACGATTCTTCTAAGTTTGTCCCAATTCGAGGCGCAAGCCAGCATGGTCGTGTTCCGGATAGTTATCGTTGCTTTAAATGCAACCATGCCGGTCATTGGATAAAACATTGTCCCCTGTCACAGGTATAAATGTTATAGCATAGCTCAATATTAAAATACTTACTACCCCCCTACCCACTACCTCCGATTATATCAGTACAAAGTACAATTCTTTTGTTAATTATTTCAGTTCACTTCAGTTATATATTAATTTATTTTTCTAACGATTTAGTCTGAAAATACGGAAGTTAAGAAGAGCACTGGCATTCCGAAGACATCTATGGTTTATGTGGACGGCCCTGATGTGCCCGGAGCCTTGATTACTCCTGAGGGAAGATATGCTGTTCCTGCAGTTGACCAGTAAGTATAATATTATGCCTCTTAATATATATGGAATTGTATAAATGAAGAGTAAAAATGCCGTTTGCAGCCGTAATAAAGTTTTCGTTTCCATCACAAGTGTTGTGATAACCAATACTGTGACGTATTTCAATAATTTCAATTCAATGTTTTAGAAGGCTTTTTTTTAAATTTCAGTGCCGCTTATCTTGAAAAGGGAAAACAACAAATCGTCGAAGCTCCAACACCCAAGCCTAAAATACCGGACGAATTTCTTTGTAATCTATGTCAAGATCTACTGAGCGATGCGTTAATGGTTCCTTGCTGTGCAAACTCATACTGTGATGACTGTAAGTCCCATTTTAAAACTTTTGTGCATTTCTTTGCACAAAGAAAATGCACTTTACGAGATGACCAACAATTTCTTTTAGTTGTATTTTGTCTCAATATTGTACTCGCAGTTTGCTATACAAATGATTTGCTTACAACTATGCAATGGGGTATAAATATATCTATTCGACCGGACATCCGGAAAAGTAGAAACATGGGAACGTAATTTCTAGGGAAAAGGGTCGCCGGCACAGTGATTCCGGGGTCCGGGAAGGAAGGTTGGGAAGAGGTACCCTTCGCGCATTCTATTGGACTTCCGGTACACACTGTGAACAAGAAATTGTCCAACTTTACAATTTTAATTTATTATAAATATATAATCATCTTTGGATTACTCTGCTTAACATTTTTGACACGATTTTAAATAAATACGCAAATGGGCAGATAAATATGTATGTACCAAACTAGGAAAAATTCCTACCTACCCTAACCTAGGTAAGGGCATTGGAACCACCCCCAAAGCAGGGGTGGAGTAAAATAACTACGAGTAATAATTTTTGGTAGCCCTTGTACATGGACGAGAAAAACGCTTGATTATCTTTGTAGTAAAACGATAGTCAAATTATTCTAAGTACTCTTATTAAGTAATTGGCCAGGCAGGGGTAAAAATGAGATGAGAGTATGGAATTTTGTGGAGGAAATTTTATATTGTTCCATCCCTGACCAAGCTCTTATACTTTTGGAACGTTTTTCTTGTCTGTCTTTAAGTATCAGCCATAGAAATATATATAGTATACAAACTAGTATGCAAACAAACAAAAATCATAAAATATTGCATGTGATATGTGCAATGCAAGTTTACAAAAAGGGAATATGAGTATTTATTTCATTCATTTACACAGACTTCTGAGAAGTCGCTCAAAACAAGGACACGGGAAAAAGTAGCACTATTTCTTCTTTCCATCTCATTCTGTGGTTATGCTTTGAGCTTGAGTTCCCAGCTTTTTAGTTCTATATATTAATTGTTGTTACACTGTTGATTGTTTTATTTTTCAACAAGGTATTGTATATTTTCTAATCTTATTAACAAGCTAAATACTACATCGTGCATTGGCACATGCTGTTGGCCAGTGGTAGACGCAGAAGAGGAGAGTCTATAAAACATATCGGGCCGTACATTCTCAGAATTTGAAATAATCCTATAATTTTTGAGAATTTTGGTTCAAGTAGACCTAGACATTACCAATAACTTTGGTCGGTTTAGTCTTGATTATTTGACTGTTCTTGTTTCTTTCCCCATGAGGTAGAATCAAACTTATGGTTGATTTTATTATAGAATTATAATTATCAGCTTGAGGGTATTGTAGTTTTAAAAGCAAACCGTAGTTGACGACACGTGTGGACGTGGAGCATTTTTTAAAGAGAAATTATTCTGGTATATAATCGAAAATGAACACCAATGGAATGGAATAAGTTCCTTTTGTAATTTGAACAGATTTTACAACCCGGTATTAAAAAGTACCGATGACCGATCCTAGAGTTTTAACATATAACGGATTTTCTATCTAACAGGTCAGATGCTGAATTCTACTAAACGGATCGATATTATTGCTATCCGGATTTCCCCTTTATATGTATATGGAGTGTTTGTGCGATTATTTCAAAGTGTTGTGATTAATATTATGATATTACATGTTACATTATTTTGTATAATATTCCGAGAATGCTCTTTTAGTCTGTTAGAGCATCATCGAATGTTTGATACTGTACGATAATACCATATTATTTATGATATATGTAATGCCAGTAGAAAAACATCTGAAGAATTGTCTTTTGTAACATTTAAATTACTAAAATTTCGTTTGTATGTGTGGAAGCTGATATTGAATGTGATAATGACGTACAAATATATATCTTTATAAATATAAAGGTTTGAGAATGGCATTGTTGTTGTTGCTATAATATTTATATATGTGTATACAATATAATGCACTACTGAGTGCTAATCTAAGATCTCATCTTTCCATTGTCTCGTCAGTGAATATTGTGCCAGTTTCTTGTCTTCACGGCCAAGTAAACATCCTGGTCATAGTTTACTGTTTTTATACGTTTAAGCAACGTTTTCATTTTCCCGAAATGGATTTGTTAATGTATGTTTTAAAATGATACTTAATAAAATTAGTCAATTAAGATACATTAATCTACCGTTTTTGAGAGTGTATTGTAATACTCTGTGCTACCAACAGGACCAACACAAATGGTTCCGCTCCAGATATTCTGCCTCACATTTTATAGGTCTTTCTATTCAATCAATCCGTTGCTAAATGACTCGAGTCCATGACTTTCTGGAGCACCAATAAAATCTTTACATTTATTATGCGAAACATTAAATGCTAAAGTAGTTCATTCTACTAGCGTTGGTAAAAATAATCACGTACTTTTTTGTATACAAGGTATCCGTAGTGCACTATTGGAGTCTGAGGATCAAGAATGTCCAGGATGTCATGAAAAAGAGATATCGCCAAATGAGTTGATTCCGAATCGATTTTTAAGGGGAACAGTGAATTCATTTAAAAACGAAACAGGATACTCTAAGCCTGTAAAAGTCGTTGGAAGAGTAGCTCGCACCGAACAGTCCAGCAATGAGCCTACAGACTCAAGAAAACTTTCTTTGGATGAGCTGCCAGATGATTTGTTTCCTCACTCGCCAAGAAAGATAGATACCGATGCTGAGGATAACGATGGAAATTCTAAGAGCCAATCTAACGAAAATGGTAAGTAAATATTTTTTGTGTGCACTTAATAACGTTTTTTAAATTTGTTCTTGAGCGCAGGTCATAAGCAAATCAATAAAGTGCAAAATGCCAACCTTTTCCTTGACGTAATAAAGTTCCTATTTTATAATTACATGAGCCCACAAAGTAAATTCACTACGATCACAATACATTATGATTACCTTTGCTACTTGATGTTTTTCCCCTGTTTTCGATTTCATCGGACGATAGACCACTTTGAGATCATTTTTTTTAAATTTAATATCACATACTCATGTTTAGCGGAATATGGTCAGAGTGGAGTAATTGTGGGAATTAGTAACTTAATTTTTGCATTTTTTATTGTAGACAAAACTGATTTGTACGATTTCAACGAAGGATCCGTGCCATCTCCTTTTGCGTCACCAAGACGGAATAGACAGAAAAACACAAATGAGTATGATGCAGAAAATGAGCAGGCAATACGAACTATCGGCAATGTAAATTATGAAAATCCAGTTCTCAAAGAGTCAAATCGGTCAACTAAACCTCTTCTGCAACCGTCTCTGCCTCCTCAACAGCACCATCGGAATAAGCCAGTTCATTTACCTCCGGCACATTCTTCTGGACAATCTACATCTCCCAGTTACAATGAAGTATTTCCTCCGGGGGAAGAGCAGATGCTAAACAAAGATAAAATGAATCATCCTCATCATGATTCAAATGACATGCAACCGAATGTTCATCAGCGGACAGCACCTGGTTTGCTTCCCCTTCCTGGCATACCACCATTCAATCCTAGACAACCTCCACCCGGATTCAATGCCTCGGGTCCTCCGCCACGGTTGCCTCCTCCTCCTGGTATATTCCGTGAGTTTATTATACCTTTACGATATGTTGCTTACATTGAAGTCCGTTAACTTAACGCTAACAAGGATTTGTAATTACTCCAAATTGTAATTATGTTGTGTTGGATTTTAGCTGGACCGCCT
Organism: Tomocerus mixtus; assembly: GCA_034694165.1. Lineage (NCBI taxonomy): Eukaryota > Metazoa > Arthropoda > Collembola > Entomobryomorpha > Tomoceridae > Tomocerus > Tomocerus mixtus. Next base: position 19,128 of record JAQFYC010000062.1, on the reverse strand, counting down.
GGGGTTGGAAGTAATGGCCCTCCAGGTACAAATACTGGAATGAACGTCAATCCAAATTTTCCTCCCTTTTCTCCCAACTTTAGGTGAGTAACTTATTATTTGATTTTATACATAAAGGGTCGATGTCATTGAAATGTTCATTTCTGCCGTATATTTATGAATGACTAAATGACTTCATGTATACAATTCTAAATGTTTTAGAATGCCACCGAACTCTAGTGGAGGTCCACCACACCCGTATAATCAAGGACCACCAGGACCAGGGCAGCCTAGACCTTTTAATCGTGGTCGGTCACCACAGGATATGGATAGGTATCCAAATCGAGAAAAAGCTCGTAGACCAATTTCGCGTGATGTAATGCATCGTGATGAACGCGAGCGACCATTGGAACCAAGAGGGTAATTGCAGTCATTAATTACTATTATTAAATTTATAACTCAATTGCTCAGTAAATAGAGGAGAAGAGAATTTTACACTTTTGAATATTGCAGGGCTATCGATGATCCTTTAAAGGAGTTCGAAAGAATAATGAGAGAAAAGGATAGAAGGAAAAAGAAGTCAGCAATGGTGAAACGATCACGGTCGCGGTCTTTTTCACCTATTCCTAGAAGAAGTCCATCTCCATTTACTAAAAGATCTCGATCTAGATCCTACTCTAGATCTCCTTCTCCTAAAAGAAAGCGTCCATTGCAACTTCGACGTCGGAAGTCGTACTCCAGATCTCATTCTAGAAGTCCAATTAGACGAATGCCTCGATCCAGGTATACTATTGTTACTTTAATATATATATGCTAACTACTGCCGCAATCAATACCGTAGTACGTGACAGAGTTGTAACTAATAAATATATACATTATTTGTACTGTGTCTAGATCAAGATCTCGAAATCGCACAGCTAGTCCATTACCAGGTAAAAGAAGGTCGCCCAGAAGAGCACCGCCATTTTCCCCTTCTCCTCCTATGGGACGATTTCCAAGAAAAGAAAAGGATGATTATAGAAAAGAGAAAGATGAATACATACGGAAAGAAAAGGACGATTATCTTAGAAAGGATAAAGATGATTATCTTAGAAAGGATAAAGATGATTATCTTAGAAAGGATAAAGATGATTATCTTAGAAAGGATAAGGATGATTATCTTAGAAAGGATAAGGACGACTATCTTAGAAAGGATAAGGACGATTATCTTAGAAAGGATAAGGACGATTATCTTAGAAAGGATAAGGACGATTATCTTAGGAAGGATAAGGCTGATTACCTCCCAATTAGGAAAGATAAAGATGACTACCTTAGGAAAGATAAAGATGACTACCTTAGGAAAGATAAAGATGACTACCTTAGGAAAGATAAAGATGATTACCTTAGAAAAGAGAAGGATGAATATCCCAGAAAAGATAAGGATGACTACATGCGAAAGGACAAAGATGACTACCTTATTAGAAAAGACAAGGAGGATTACGGAAGGAAGGACAAGGACGACTATGCTAGGAAGGAGAAAGATGACTATTTTGACAATCGTCAAAGGTAAGTAAAATACTAAGTTTAGTGTTTTAGTGATTTTATATAGAGTATATAGGGATTTTTATATCCGTATATACTCCTATTACCTAGTGGAGCAGTATTCTATCTCAAGTTTTTTAAATGTTGCTGTAGATATGATGATAGACCGATGCGATACGGCGGAAAACATTATGGACGGGACTATGACCCAAATCCCAAGTTTGACATGAATATAAAGTGTGATAGTGCCAAGTACGAAAATCCAATGCCACCAAAGTTTGACTCACAACGAGGGCATAAATTTGAACACATAGGAAGGAGCATGGGCCGAGGCTATCACGGCAGTTCTCAGCATCACATCTCTCCTCAGACGCATTATATGGATCATGACAGAGACAAGCCAATGATGGACAATTTCAACCTTCGGCCATATGATTTTGATCCCAATATAGCTCCTCCAGGAACGGAGCCTGTGGCGGTGCCTTCATTATTAGACATAAATATTCCCCCTCCTACTAGACAACATGCAATATCACAACAAATCTACAATATACAATCTTTGGCACACCCTAATCCTCAGGTTGCACCATACTTTGGAAAGGAAATAACCAAAATCAAAGGTTCAGCTGAAAAAGAATTGGAACTAGATAGCGTTAGTATGACCCCGGAAAGCGAGCATGAAGCTAGGGAGTCCAAAGAGCTTCGCCGTCATAGGAAAAAGTCCACAGAAAGCAGAACCGATGAGAAAAAGATTAAGAAAGATAAAAAGAAACACAAAAAGAAAAGTAGAGATGAAAAAGAAAAGAAAAGCAAGAGGAAAAAGTTAAAAGGTGCAAAGCCAGACGAACCGGAAGAACAAAAGGATCAGAAAGTGGTATCTCAGTCGTTGGACTCAATAAAGGGTGAGGAATCAGTAGCCGAAAAGGCTGAAACTGATGTAAATGTAAGCCACAGTCCTTTGGTAGAAGCCAGACAAACCGTACCAGACTCAACGGTTAAGTCGCCGGAAAGAATAAAAGATAGCGATTCTCACACATTGTCTACAGTAATATCTGGTGTCAATAACATACATTCTGATGTTAAAGATGCTGACAAAATAGTCAAAATGGACAAGGCCAATGATATCCACGACGATTCTATATATAAAGAGTCTTTCAAACCACCGAGCTCGTATGTTGACACAAAACCTGTCATACAAGATTTTCAGGAAAATGAAACCCAAGGTATGTAAATGAATCATTGAAAATAATAGTAAAGCAATGTATGAATTTCACCTTATTATGTTTGGCGTGCCACTAATAATACATTGTTGTGCATTTCTACAGCTTTTAAAATCCCAGAATTTCCAAATACAATGGAGACCGTAGCAGTGCATGTACCTACGTCTAAATGGGATGAGTACGAGGATGCTGAACCTTCGCAATTTTCGGAGCCCATCCCTGTAGACCCTCCTACCACACTAACTGCAAAAGAGGAGTCAACAATAGATAAAGAGATAGTTACCTCAGAGGTAATTAAACGAGCGGAGAATGCCATATTTGAGAAGACCATTGGCGTCGTTAGCGTTGCTCCTCGTACTTCGGACTCTAAAAAAGTAGTTCCTACTGATTATGTAAGAAAGAAAGATGTTCCCGATAAATACAGATCAAAGTCTGAAATTGAATCATACGCAACTAAAGGTAGGTCTACATTAAATCGTAGTTAAGTTAATTTGGCATTTCCAATTTTTGCAAATAATAAAGTATGACTAACTAGTTATAACATATCTCATTGAAATATTTATCACACCCAGGTGCAGAAAGTGAGGATGTAGGCGAAGATGCCGCGTTGACTGCAACAAAGCCAACTAGTAGATCGTCTCCTGTACACAGCAGTGTGTCAAAACGCTCAGTCAAAGAAAGATTAGGATCTAAATTAACGGACGATGAAGTTACTAGGGCTCGGGAGTCGGATGAAAAAGTTCATATGCGGTCGCTTGTATCAACAACGCGAGATTCTAATGCTAGAGATAGGGATAGAAGAAGAAGACGCAGTCGCACTCCAGAAAGGAAAGCAATGCCATATAGACCACCACCACAAAGAGTGTATCGAAGATCATCACCTAGACGGTCAAGAGAGCGAAGCAGACCACGACGAAGGTCCTTATCACGGGGTAGAGCACAGTCTAAGTCGCGGTCACAAGAGAGGCGTAAATCTAGGTCTCCAAGAAGATATTCCCCTTCATCAAATTATCGACGACGTCCACGAACCCGATCACGATCCCCACGTTCTAATCGTAATCCTAGTATAAGACAACCTTCATCTAATCCACCTCGTATTGATAATGAAGAAACAAAGGAACCAAGTCCGCCCGGAGTGAGCAACAAACCTTTAGTCGAACAAGCCCGTAAAGTCACCGTAGAAAAAATTGAACCAGAAAATTCATGGAAATTATCAGAAAAGTTTGTACCGATTGGATTTGCTGAAACATCATTTACTCCTTCACCGCCGCCAACGAACTTGAGAATACGGACCGAAAATACAGATTTAAGTTTGAACTCTCCGAGTGTGTTACCTTTTAGAAAACAACGAGGCAGAATTAATATAAAATTATCGTCTAGTTCAAAAGCGGAAGAAAGAAGTAGCTCCAGTTCTACTGACGATGGCGATGCGGAAGGTAAGTCATCAAAGAAACTTCGAACTTCGGCGGACAGAGAGAGTACAGAAGATTTTAAAGAAGATAAAAAGAAGCGAAAAGAAAAGAAAGAGAAGAAAAAGACCAAAAGAAGATCGAAGTCCGAATCTAGTTCGTCTTCTGATGATGCTAAGCATAAAAAAGCTAAAAGGAAAAAGAAGAAAAAAAATAAAAAGAAGAAGAGCAAATAAAGGCAATTTTTTCACATATTTTAGTCATTGCTTGTCGTCTAACATGAATAATTGATCCATAGATAAGTATTGTTGAAAGTATCCCAAGATGTCTTATTTTATTTTCCTCCTCGTTAGCGCTTCTCACAAAAGAGAAACTTCCTCAGAACATTTTTTGGGGGAAGCATTTTCGTGTGGTTTGCATAACTTTACTTCATTAATTCTTTATGGAGCAATTGTCATTTGAAGCCGTGTACATGTGTCAATATTTTTAATGATATGAATACGATATGAATGAATGTGATGTGAAAATGAATTAATTTCCCGAATGACATTTAAAATATTAACTTACTTTTGTTTGCAGATTCAAATGTGTCACTTAGACCATCTTAGACTTACATGTGCTAATGTAATGGACACACTTCTTCATTGTATAAGAGCATATTCTCTTCAATCAGTTTCAGACGACTTGCCATTTGTGGTTACATATTATATGCTGTACATTTTTGTGGTTACTAATGAATTCAATTCAGACAAATATGTACATTTGCTTTTTTATTTGAAATTGTACAAAGAATTTTCCTTTGCCGATTTGTTTATTTAGTAAATTAAATAGTATAAGAATATAAATAGCTCTGTCACTCACAATGTGTATTATTTTCATGTTGAACCAATTAAATACCTAGAAATAAATAGTAGATGTATTACCCCAAACACTTTGGCTAAAAATCTTATTTATATGCATATTTTAAAAATTGTTAACTCATATTATTGGCTACGACCACGCTGTTACTGTCTAAATATATTATTGAAATTATAGCCTTGCCATACATAAATATTTCATACCGTTTATCGTCTGCATAGGTAAGTTTTATAGAGATAAACATCCTGCATCTTGTAGAGTAGAGCCAAGCTAAATGGTCTAATATGTAGATTTCATGCTAATTACATAATGATAGTACTGCAACTGCGTTACTGGTTTAATTTATGAGCATTGCATAATACGCATATAGTGAGTAGTCACTTACTGTTCTCAAAATTAAATAAAAGTGCATTTTTACGTGGCATTGTAATTACTTACAAATATATTGTATTAGCTAAAATATTAAAATTACTACCTGGATGGATATGCATAGCTAACTATTAGTGTTCTACTAGACTCTCGGTATCTGCATTAATAATGATACATAACAAATCTTATACAAGGCCCATGTGCATTATATTTATAGCATGCAATGGAAAAATCTCCTAGTCTCTAGCTACTACACGCCCTCAATCCTCACAAAATGCTACTTCACAATGTAGGCAATTCACTTCTAAGCTTAGGTATATTAATAATATTACATACCTGCATACACAGTCTAGCGTAGTATTATTGATGACAGTGCAGTGGCTGAGAAAGTAAGCAATAATGAGTGTAGATGTGCATCGCAGTAGTGTCTATTGTCTATCAAAAATTCTGCGAAATGTATGTTAGTAATTTACCAATAATATATCCAAGGTCACATTTCACGTCACTAAATTATGCTGTGTAATTGGTAGTGGTTAAATATTAGTCATTGAAGGCATACTGTAATAAATTGAACATCCTGTCGACCCTGTGAATATACTTTCACCATATTATATAGCTTGAATAGCTAATTTAATTATTTCTATGTGATTATTTCTGTTTCTACTTTTCATCTATTAATTCCGTTTGACGTGATGAATAACACGCTATCTGTAAAGCGAAATTCGATTCTTAATTATATTGTTACTGCAAGTTACGATATAATATGTCCCCAAACTACGTGGGTACCCACCTTGGGTCTGGCTAATTCCATTGGATGTGTAGTCTTCCCGGTACATGCATACTGGGGAAATATGCTGCATCCCAACTAAAATAAACCGAAGCCTTATCATCAGTTTCAGAAGTTCATAACCTCGATCCAACCCTCGAAGCTTTTTTATCCACTGATTCGGGGAAAAACAAGTTGTTTGCACACAATGATATTATAATATATGAGAAGCACTGCTAAGAATAAATTATAAAGTACAGTTGCTGAAATAAGCAACTACAAATAATAAACCCTACTTAAGATTACTCTAGTAGTAAGCACAACTTTATGAACCAAATTCCCAGATTTAATCATCAAAATTCAACCCAATTCAATTCCGCTGCACATACGATTTGTCTCAACCCATCCCAAATCCCAGTCCGACGTGGTATGGGTTTTAACTTGGGAAAGCGCTTTCCCTTTATGAAACTTTCTCCCATGTTGTGTAATTAGGCTGTAATTATGCGTGAGAACGAAGTGAAATTATTGAGTAATGTGGACAGGATGGGAAACTACTAACTATGGCCTTTTTTGGTATGCAAATGTTATCTGTAATATCTACCTTTTAAACATAGTGCATACTAAAATGGGGAAATTAATACTTTTACAGAAGGCTCATAATTTACATGATATACTTACATACACAACTCACCTTTAGAGCATATGGACTGCAAAGATACAAACCAACCCATACAAGAAAAGGGCATCATAATATAGGATCGTTAGCTAGTTCCATAGTGTATAGTAGGGTAAACAGCAGACTGTTTCACTGCGAACAGTGTAACCGTGACCAACTAACTAACCTTGCAAACTACTAATTGCATTATATGTAAGTTACGAAGCATTCCTTACACCCGTTTTTGCTATACTGTTCACGTCATCATACTCAAAAATGTGTATTTTATATTTAGATTATTTACAATTGTATATCATAGGTAACTAGTAATGTTTCGCGTACCAGCGTTTTACATGGGCATCATAAACAACTTATCGCATGTACATGCATACTATAAAGCGACTTTCTCCATCTGTATTTGAAATTTGAATCTGTGATCTAATAGCTCATCATGTGAATGCGTCATATCAATGTATTTATAGCACTTAATGATCCCACATTCATTAAAGCCCATTAGATATGGAGCGGGTGTCCATTTATTTGTAGTGCATTGACTTTTCATTGAGTTTGGCGAAAGTTTATAAAATGCTTTGATAACATCTCTCTATCTTGTACATAGATTAAATAGTGACTAACAAAAAATACATTCGATCCTGGGATACCAATTTGAGGCTTTAAAGAGTATTTATGCATTAAAATACGGAGAACGATTGATAAAACTCTTTAGTTCCTGTAGTTCAATTTTTATGTTCTTGGTCATTATTCAATCATTACAATTTTCACCCCTACGACCAAGACGAATGGTTTTAATACTTTCCCACTTTAATTGACATTCGATGCGACATGATATAGAGAAGCTGAATAGATTATTTTTGTCTTCACTGGCATGCAAAATCAACGATTTTGGTATTGGTCGTCGTAATGATCGAGGCACTCCAAAATACAAAATTGTTATGAAAGTCAGGAGAAGTAATATTAATACCGTAGTACATAGTATAACATATACATTAATTGTTAATTACATGGTTGTGGAAAATTATCTTACAATGGTGAAAGTGTAATGACCAAGTACATAAAATTCGTACTACAATATATTGGAGATGGAGACAATTTAGATACACAAATGAACGCCATATACTAGAAGGAAGGGAGTGAAAGTCATCACTCATCGCTTCATTTTATAGAAAGCTTTAGTAAGCCAGTGCATGTAGCTAACTCTACATAGATATACTAATAGAGATGGATCAAATCGAGACGATATTTATCTTTATCTATACATGCATATACATTGAGACCAACCCATCGAATCGAGAGCTATACATAATCATATTTATCTGCCCTATCACACATATAGATAGATATGTGCTGTTATGTATGATTTTTGGTAAGATAAAGCTAAATGAATATATTATACAGGGTTGGCCATACCTATTATAGGGCCATTCCCAGAGGGTAATAAAGACATTGTTGGGCAATGCTTGGTAGAAAGTTTTGTATTGTAGATGTATTTAAAATGTCAGTTTTAAATAATAATAAAAACTGATCATAGTTGGCCCATTTTTCAAACATGTTAGATTTTAAATTGAACGTGTATATGTAACTAAATTATACTAAAGTGTGTAATAGTAATGTGAATATAATAAGTAAAGTGTAAATAAAGTAATCAATGTGCGATGTGGACATGTGATAATGATAATGGGTGAATAATATCCATAATGTGAAATAAAATTTTGAACAAGTTTGATAGATTTTATCCGACTTTTACCGATTGTAATGTAATTACAGAATGTCCAGCCCTTGAGCGCTACTTTAACCACCATATAATGAGTGGCCCTGACCCCACGTTACCAAAAGCTATGGTCAACCCTGTATATAATACATAAGCAATATTGTATCGAAGTTATCGAAGTCAGCTTTGCTAGAGGAAAGCATTCTCCATTGCTGTTTCGTTCCGTCTCCTTCACAATCAGTTTCACATCTCTGAGCGTCATAGGAGAAGGATTTTGCTTCTCTGTACTTGTGCTGCACAGTTCTTCCGAAAAGATAGCTATTAAGGCACTTCCACATATATGTACATTTACATAGAGATATAATGTATGTGTATTGTACATATACTGCCCTACATACCACTTCCAGGACCAGGAGGCAGCGTCAGAGAAGAGATGCAAAAGTGAATTTGAGTCCGTGAGTGAAAGTCGTGTAGGTTGGTTAGTTGGTTGCTAGCTCTGCTGTGGCTGACATGCGTTGTGTGACGAGTTTTACTATACTGTATAGTTGATCTCCAGGTCGTCTACCTACCTAATAATGTGACTGAAGATTGAAGATATTATATTAGCTTCTCACTTTGCGCTGATACAAAAAGGCAGAGAAAGTCTCACAGAGATTGGCAGAACGTACTTTCTTCTACTTTCTATTCAGAAAAATATTCCTTATTTAGGGAACTAAATTAGCAGAGGATAGAATAAAATGTTTATTGAAACGACACGACTTCAATATCTGTCTGGTATCTGTCAGGAAACAGCACTAATTTAGCTTGAGTTTCTGTATTACAATTTTTGTCTTCGCCACAATCGAATAATATTCGATTACTTTAGAATATAGTATATTTTGACATCAGTGAAAGTGTCAATAAGCAAAGCCTTTAAAAACGTAAAAGTATGAGGTCAAATCAGGGATTGTTAACTTTCTAACTTAGGTACTATATTACAATCTTTTAGACAGGCAATTAACTTTTAATTTGCTGAGATGGTAGACTTTGTAGATTTACTTAAATCAGAGAAATGTTAAGTCTACAGATATTAAGTATAAACTTTACTTCATTATTCGTTATTTTATTAGTCGTACCATAGCACAATAAAAATAATGGTGGCTGCCTCAATTTCAATTGTAATTAGTCAAAAAACATTATGTAAGAGTTACTAAATTGCATATAGCCAACACGGATTCCGAATTAATTTAAAGTGCTGGAGAGGGATCACAAAATAATTACGTAGGATAATGCTATACTACACTAACTATTGACCACATCAGAATAATCAGAAACAAGCATTCACAAGAAATGGAGCTGTTAAAAAGACCAAGAATATTGAAGGAAACTAAAATGCTGTTACCAGAAAGGAAAAGCAAGGACTTGTATATTTTTTGAAGTGGCAACCCAAATAACATTAGGAGCTATAGAAAACCTTATCTAATACAATATTATCCAACCAAAGGTGATTTGCACCTCAACTTTTCATACAATGATGAACAGACATCCAAAGAGGGCCAAGAAGGCAGTTCCAATATTATCAATCTTGACTCCAATTACAGCTCTAATTTCTGTGGTAAACGTTGCAATTTCTATGAGTACAAGTAGCTGGCTAATTTCTTGTGAGAGGATCCCAATAGATATACTGAACTCTACCAATAAAGATGATTACATGATCAAAAGCACCATATCTGGACTTTGGAGAATATGCAGTTACAATAACACTGAAAGTGGGCACGCTTTAGGATTGAAGTCGGGTAAATATTGAAACCATTATTGCACGATATCTATTCAAGAAATCTACTACATGTGAAAAGGTTTATTTTATTGGAAATATTTTGTATATCTGAAAACAGCGGAAATGCACTGTACCAGTATCAATTACTTTGAGAAATACGTTCCAGATCCCAATGATTCTACCAATGCTATACCAAGTAACTTCCTTTTGTAAATATATGTACACCCACTTATTAACACCCATGTACTAACCTGTAAATTCCCATGGGTGATAATCATTTTGGAATTCCTCATAAAATATCTGTACCACTGTGATGTTAGATGCAGTCACCAAAGCCGGACCCCTATTCATCTTAGCCTCAGGACTTCTCGTCATTGGAGTTTTGTCTGCTATTTTTGGTCATCGGAGAAAGCGTAGAATCTCAATTTTTATCTCGGGGATTATATTCATTGTATCTGGTACGATATTACTATTTTTCTTCATTTCCTCAAGTATAGGTAGCGATAGGTAGAGTTGGGTTTTCCCCTTTAGTCTTTGTTGTTGGGCTCAGTAAGTATGAATCTTTGATAGTAAGGGAAAATTTTTATTTTTACAACAGTTTTAATACATTGTTCATATTGAAGTTTTTTTTAGCATAGGTAAATAGCATCAGTAGGCTATGGGGTCGATTTGCCCTAATCGAATCTATTCAATCAAAATCGGAATAGAAAGATATATAATTGAGTCGCTTCAATCAAATGTTGAAAAAATTAAAACGAAGTACTTAATTTAACGGCATTAAATCCATTTCGCTCGGTCGATTCTAGCCCTAGTTAGATAACCAAGTTTGAGATACAGAACAGTGAACTGTAGTCTCGTACAGAATGCCTTAGCCCCCATTTCTATTCAAATTCAAACTCGATATAATGTCGTATAGTAGTAGTTAGTGTAATTATCTGTAATCCAGCCTTACTCCTGCATATTTAGGTGCTTAAGGAATGTGTAATATTAATTAAAATTGTTGGTGACTTCAGGATTGATACTCTTGATTGGACTGGTTGTATACTTATCGGTGCTTCAGGCCGAAATTGGACCTAAGCAAAGGCCAAAAAATGCAGTTGACGCTCCCTTGTTTGACTATAGCTACGGTTTCAGGTTGGCCGAATTAATTACAATCTTTTATATTCTATTTTATATTCTATTCTATCTACCTATGCAATTTTTATCATTATATGCTAATGTACGTGTCCGAACTGTGGAAAGAGCTATGAAGCTGTATATTAAATACCTACGCGTTTTCTGCATTTTAACATTAATTTTAATAAACTAATCTAATAAAAATATCTTTCTAATATAACTAATAGCTTCATCATGGTGGTCATTGGATTCATGTCAACGGAACTAACAGGGACTTGTGCTATTTTCTACTATATTTATTGGCACCAGGTAAGCAAGTGTATTTTCCTTTGGTCTCCTTCGATAGATTTTTATTTTTATAGTGTATGCATAATGAAGCTCTTAATCTCACAATTATTGGACATTTCATGCGTCATTTCGTGCGCTTTCCCGTTTCTCAACGTAACTGTTACGTTGAAGTTTAATGTGACATTAAAAGTACCATAGTTATTTAACTGTAATGTCAAAAGTTGAAAGTATTTATTCGGTAATTAAATCTAAGAATTATAATGCACGTAATTTCATGGCTATATCGTTGCATTAACATGTTTTAAAGCTATGCACGCAATAGGGAATGAAAGTACTACATTTTACATGGGGAAAGTATGAGAATGTTTGTACATGAAACTATGGTATTTTACATGGGGAAAGTAGGAGAAAGGTTATCCATGGGAATCGCTAATGTGTGTAACTTCAAAAACATACTGTAGTCTGTAGTGGACTAAACGTGCTCCATGCACAAAGCAAACGCAAGTTGCCTAATAAAACAATGAGCAAGAGAAAGTGAAATTGATGCTTCGGAGCTTGGAAAAATCTATCTCGAGCGAGCAGACAAAATTCTAATAAAATGTCGCCTGATTTGGAAAGTTAAAGCTTCCTATTGTGCCCCTTAACTGGGACCTAATGTGGTTTAGGACATATTTAGGACTGCGTTCGTATACGTACTTTCTAGCGAAAGAATCGTGAAATTACCGTTATGAATAGTGTGAGCAACTTATAGCTAAAATGTCTGTCATTTTATACCTACTGCTCTAGATTGATAATATTTATAACGATATTATCATTTCAGGTGGACTGGGAGCAAAAACATGTGTTCAACAACATTACACCAACACTAAGCAGGGTACAGGAAAGACCGAAGAATTTTCATCCGAATATTGCACCTCCTTACTACTCAAATAAAATAAGTAGCCATCAAAAGCAAAAGCCATTCTGTCAACATTTTTTCTTCGATGATTTGAATGGAATTCCCATTCCTCCTCCACCACCTCCATCTCTCATTCCGAGAGATTTTATATCATCTGGTCCACACGAAGACTATTTTCAGGGGAGTTTTCGTCCTCACAGAGGTCAGCGAAGAATGACCCCAGTCTAACTTCACGAAAATTTAATGCGATTTGAATTAAATGTGTTTAGTCGATTGGTGCGTGTACGTGATTTACAATGAGGGTCTATAGTATAATATCTTAATGATTGTTAAAGTTAATTACTGCCTAAACCTACCCACCTTCTTCATTACGAATTATAATGCGTAAATATTCATATTTGTAGGTGGGAGCATATACACAACTAAAATTATTGATAACATTATATAATAGATAGTAAAAATTCTAATTATTGTTATTGTTAGTAATAACATTGTATTGTAGTAGTTAAACTAACCGATAATGCGTAATGCGTAGTCAACTAAACAATTTTGTACCAAATCTTTCAGGTACCTACCTAATTTAAAATGGGAAGCCCATTCCGTCTCTTGTAACAGTGTAGCGAGGTCTGACCAGGGGTTTGTATCCAGATTATAACATAAAAAAATACAATTTATATTACAGTCCAACTCTTGAGAAGTACAAAAATACTACATCAGTTTGTGATCATTACTTTCATTGAAAGATATCAATATTTTATCCCCGCGGTTTAACATAAATGGCAGCATTTGTCTCAAACATTTTTGGGAGAAAGTGGATAATTAATGGTCTCTTTGGAGGAAGAGCATTTTCAATTCAGCAATCCTCATTTGATGTAGCATTTTTGTAATTCTTGGGTTATTCCACGCAACCCAATGTTACAATTTATAATCTGTATCAAAATCCTTATGTGCAATGCCTCAACCAACAGCTACTATTATTGTAATTGTGATGTGTGCATTGCATTTAGCCACAGTCTCCCAATAACAAAGTCTATCAATATACTTACCTAGTAATTAATACATTAAAGAGGTTTGAGGTAACATTCGTCTACTATAGTGTAGCGTAAAGTACCTACACACTGTTGTAATAGTTACATTGTAATATAATAATGGGACGAAAGTAAAATGAAACGAATTTATGACAAAATAAAACGAGTTTTATTTCATGGAGTATTAGTAATTAGTAACTAAATAATGTCATTATCACCACCATAATGCTAAAAAAACATATCTGATCGTAAGTTTTAGCCGATGGTAAGAGTGTACATAAAGAAATACATTTTGATTTTATAACTGAATTGCCAATGCTTATAATATTGTTCAGCAAGATCATTTATCTGTTATAGTATGTTTTGGCCTCGCACTACATTGTGGCTTAAGTTGAGTATTTGTAAGTGTATTTAGTAGAACGCGTATAATAGTAATTAAGGTAATTATTGTCACAGTTGTCTTCATTGAGCCATACGTACTGTATACAGTAAGATGATAAAAAGAAATTGAGAAGAGGATTAGTATTGGCCAGATCAGTCACTTTGTCAAAAGTTTGGTAAGTGAAAAGTATTATTAACTACTATAAAATAGAATCTGCTATTATGGCTGCTGTAACTTCATTCTTTTTCCTAACATACAATCTAGCCAAACTCCATGGCTTTTGCAGTAGAAGTAACTGAAAATCCATTCGGAGAACACGTTCTCTTGCTCCAATCACAGAAACTGCACAAGAAAATCCAAATAAATATAATCATTAGTGGGATATACATACACAATATCGTCGCTTTTATAAAAAAAAAAGAGCCAACTAATCGTAAATAAGTAAATGACTCAACTTTTGTTTTTCTAAAGATATCGCCCTAAAATTACTTAGACACTATAAAACAGAAATTTTTTGTCATTTACTTATATACTAAGGAGAAATAAGTCGAGTTACATCTTTACTTCTATATGCGATGATGTTATAATACTTCTTGAAAAATGCGTAGGATATAATTTTGTAAAGATTTTGAGATTTATGTATAGGTACATTATTTACCTAAGCAGAATTCATTGATGGACTCGTATGGTCTAGGGAATCCTTTTTGTTTGGCAGCAGTATACAACTCGTGTATGAGTCTTTGGACAACTTCTTTCACAGTGGTTTTATTATTGATTTGTAGCCGAACGAACGTGCCTTCAGCCAAGCCACAGTCGTAGGCAGCGTAGATTTGAACAATTCTTGTGCACGTAATTTCCATGGGCGGTTTACTAATTTCAGTACTCCTAGGACTCCGACTTTCAGTCAAGTCTGGAACGACTGGAAACTTGGAACAACTTTGTCCATTGTGTTCAAACCAATTGAACTGGTGAGAATCGTCAATTTTCATAACTTTGATATGCTGTGCTTCTTCTTGAGCTGAAGTCGTACTAGTATTAATTGTTGACGTCTGTTTTCTAGATTCAAAATCATTTAAAGACTTGAGCAGTGTGCTATTTTCTGTCCAAGTGTTGTTCAGTCTTAGATTCTCGTGTCGGTCCTTTTTGTAATGACTTTCACTGTAAGTAAAATGAATGCTCCTGCTGGTGGGATCACTTTGTGAATGAATTATATTAGGCGAAGATGAATAAATAACTTTTGTCCGAGCATCCATATTACGGTTAAAGTAACTTTTTTGATCTGTACTATCACATTGTAAAGATGAAGATGAGATATTAGATGAACTATTCCAAAAATCTGGTTTGACTTTTGGAATTATACTGTCACGGTTTGTTTCTGTGCGTTGACTTCGAGTATCTGGTATTTCTGGCGTTTCTGCTCTATTAAACGGTTTCGGATCCTCTTTCTTCTTAGGAGGAGATTTTAAACTGCCGTAGGTAGACGATGAATTATGTCCAATTGTTCTGAATTTTAAAGATTTTATTCTTTTAACTGAGCTATTAAGAGAATCCTTAGAACGAGCTGATGTTATCAAATCGAACACCCAACGAGAACCTCTCCAATTCGATTCAATTTCGTCTTTTAGTGCTGTTATTAGCGATATTTTCTTTTCTGATAACTTAATTTCGGCAAAACTTAGGGCCTAAATTGCAAAAATGTAAATGTCATATATTAGAAATGCAGTTATTTTATGCCTACATGTAAACACATGAAAACGTTAATATCATAATTATTCACCTCGCGAAGACTATGTTTGGCTAAGAAGAACTCAATTTCTAGAATAGTAGACAATCTGGCATGCCTTTGAATGAAATCCTTTTGGTAGGTACTTAGGAAATTGATTTCGAACACCTTGAGTAATACGAATTAAATTATTAATTACTGGACACCTCTCCCCATTATAAAATTAAAACCCCAATTCTTCCACTTTCTTACCTGAATTGGCAAAGATATGAAATCCGGTCGTGTAAAAAGGGCGTCGCTTTCTCCAACGCGAAGGCAAAGGTTATCAAATGAAGGGAAAACCAATATTAGAGAGACTTCTGGACTAATTTGAGCTACTTCCGCTCGGTACATTCTATTGTAATTGACAATAATTTTTTACATTATTTAGTATCTTATGGAAGTGTAAGCATTAATATTGTTGATGTAAGTAGAAATCATATAATTTTAGGTATCTACCTATGTACAAGACTTTCTTCATGATGGATTTTTAAATCTGAAAATAATTTTAGTATGGCTTCGTTGAACTCTATGTGAAATTGCTCTTGGAGATCTGAGCTGTAGAAGGGTTCTTTTTTAGTAGGGGATGTTTGCAACTCGGCAGCAGAACGACCATTATTTCTTATTGATTTGT
Organism: Tomocerus mixtus; assembly: GCA_034694165.1. Classification (NCBI taxonomy): domain Eukaryota; kingdom Metazoa; phylum Arthropoda; class Collembola; order Entomobryomorpha; family Tomoceridae; genus Tomocerus; species Tomocerus mixtus. The sequence continues at coordinate 2,758 of JAQFYC010000062.1, read as the reverse complement.
GATCTAGCAATTGACTCATCGGTAACTTTTGTATGAGTAGCCATTCCTCTCTAAAATTTTATAATAAATGTTAAAATTGTATCATGATATTGCTGTCTTGCTGTTCCACTTAGGTAAATAAAGTAGATCTTACCCGGTAACATGAGGATTATTGCGTATTTTTACGGCAGGGAACATATTAGGAGTTTTCTTAGGAACAAATATTTGTAACATGTTCATACTACTTGCTAATTTCAGATAGCCTAAATAAAGACCTCTCTCAAATGGAATATTGTTCATCTGGTCGTAGTAGATTTGATCCTTCATTAAATTATTTACAATCATATTAGTTTACACTTTTGCTCAAATGGAAAGTATTTTAATAAAGATCAAATCTTTTAAAATGATCACCTCTATAGAATCATGAAGTAAATTCTGGATATTAGTGCTAGATGGTTTGATAATCTTCTTATTTAGAGAAACCCATCGGAAATTAAATAGTGGTAAACGCTTTGTAGTGCGAGCTTGAAAAACTGTACTTAATACTATTGTGCTGTTATTGGCATTGCGAATTATTTTGTGGTACAAAGTTCCTAAATCCTTTTCTCCAAGGGCATCCTATAACAGTTAAGGTTAAGTATGTATAATTATTAGAATTTCATACGGAGAAAGCTATCTTTCATATACATATGCATGCTTATCAGAAATAGAGACACTAAGGATTCCGTACCTGCATAGATTCTGCAGCTTGTAACAGTTTGAGACGGAAATCAAATGAAGAAGCTGAATCCGATTTTTCCAAAGCCATTTTTAACGTTTTAATATCATCCCATTTACATGCAACCTAAATTAGGAGAAAAATTATTGCACTTATAGAAGCAGCTGCTATACTGTCAGAGATAAAATTCCATTATAATTTACATGTACGTATGGTAAAAAGAACTACTATACAGAGAAACTCATTATACGCACACATTGCGATGTTGGTATTTATCTGTTTACCTTTAGAAACCAATTAAAATCGCTTTGAACTGTTGTTGGAAAATCTTCATCGATTCGAATTATTGGAAGAACATCGCCAATTGTCATAAGTACTTTACTCTCGGTATACACAACACAAGAAAGAAACGCACCGCTATAGAAAAATGAATATATTTATGTATTAGGTAGTTGCTGAGATAATTGCTGAAGTATGCTAAACTCGAATCTACTATAGTTAACTATACTTAATATCAGGAACTCAATCAGTGAATTAAATGCATGTAATTACCTGGATATGTTTTTCTCGAATTTGGGAAATGTTGTAAGACGATGCATTATGGAAGACTTTTTTTTCGGTTGAAAATCGCTTCCTACTATAGAGCTTTCTTCATAATATTGACTAGAAAAGATAGGTGTGTATTTGCTATTACAGTTCATCCATTGGGCTACTATTTTATCTAAATTAAGAGATCTGCCATCGTAACGAGAAGGTTTGTTGTAAGGGTCAAAGTCTCGCCAATCTGCATTACAAAGTCAAATGAGGACCTTTAGTACACACTATTTAACATAAATACTAGTAGTAAAGGAGAATACATGCGTTTGCACTGTGTATTGTGTTTTCAACATTCAAAGTGAGAAATTACTTGAAGGAATAATAGATATCGAGGTAGAGTTCTGATAGTTTCCGTATCCTTTACAGTTTCCAGTTGCAACTCTAAAATAGTACTTGAGACCGGGTTGCAAATCTCCTATCGTTAGGGAACTATTTGCTTTATCCGAAATTTCTCTATGTGAAGTAGAACGGGCATCGAAACTCTCCGATGGGCTCCACTCAACTGAAAAAATGGCAACATTTTCAATGTTGAGTAAATAGTTACAGTACTAATTAGTTATTATTATAATAGCATTTCTTGAGATATATGTTCCCAAGAGTTATTTAAGATTGTTGCGTATTTAGAACATACTTCTGTATTTGGTACATGTCGCATCATCTTTAGATTTTCTGTCTTCTATCTGGACTTTCACCTGCGTTGATGAAATGGATTCTAGTATGACTTTAGCTGGAAGCACAGCAGAATCTATTCTCGAACAATTAAACCAATGCTATAGTAGATAATAACGTAAAGGTCTTTTTCCAGTAAGATATACTTGCGTATACTTGTTGCTTGACTAACTACATATAAAATAATTGTTTTACCTGAAGACTTGAATTGATGCTTTCCCATCAACGGAGGCTGTTCAAAAATGTCACTAATAAGTAAAAAATGACAGTTCCAAAAATAAAAACTTGAGCTTTCACGTTATAAATAACAATAATTCAATTACCTCAAATATTTTTACAGAAATCTTTCCACACTTTTTTGTTCGAATCTTCATACACCTGCATTCCACACTCCTAGACATTTGCGACTCCAAAATGTATTTATTTTCGAGGCTTGCATTCCTGTCATCAGTTAAATAGCGTAACCTACTTGGCAAAACAAATGAGCCACAGCTCCTAACAAGTCTGACAGGCAGAACACAATAAAAGTTCCTTCTCTACACCACAATAATATACAGATACTGTAACTTCACTGTACGAAAAGTTAAATACAAACGATAACATAAACGAAATTACTGCATTTTTGATGTAAAAGCGGTCACGCAGAAAACCACAATTTTTCTTATACAAAATACAAAACAGCTCACTTATAACAATCTGTGTCTAAATCTAAAAATGTTGTATTAAAATTTTAAATTCTTTGTATAAAACGGATGAGAAAACAAAAGTTAAAATTCTGTCACTATTAGCAGGATC
>JAQFYC010000061.1:0-97213 GCA_034694165.1 Tomocerus mixtus | reverse complement strand
CATGATTTCATTTTATGTAATGTTTAACTCACACCGGGTTTTGTCGCTATGTCAAACCCGGGTAGCATAACTTCACAGTATGTATCAAAACATTTCACGAAAATTGATACACTTAAGTAATTCGCAATCTTCACTAGTACAACGTGGTGCATTTTTGGAATTTCTATATCGATAATTATATTTTATTTAATAGGTATCTCTAGACCTCTTAGGTGATATAATTTTCTTTAGTATGAGCGGGTAAAATTATTTTGGCAAAACACTTACTAAAATGAAAAAGTAAATACTACCGACCGCATTACATAGCATATACAAGTATTGTTCCCTAATGATAATATTTATCTCGATATCCCTAACCTCTAGCTCAGAATTACTTAACAATTTAATAATGTATCAACCCCTAGAAATTTTCGTTACTTGAGATACTACCTAATATAACCTGCAACATGCGTTCACATACTCAGTACTTGCCTGCAGCTTTTTCAGTTTTGTAATCATAGTGCTGGCATCCATTACATAAATATAAATACCTAGATTTATTTTGTTATTACTACATATCAGTGTTACAACGTGTTAGTAGCTGTATATTCTTCATAACCTGCTTATGAGCGTTTATACATCCAGGAAGAAAGGAAACTACCTACCTGACTTGACCTGAGTGAAATAAATGAAATACTATTTCGTTCATTGTGACAGCACTTTAGAATTTAGAAGAGTGGTTGAGACAGCATTATCTAGCACTCGACATAAAATCAGAATCTACCTTAGCCTGAATAGCAAGTAGTTATTCATGGCATTGTTGCACAATATACTAATAGTAGAATGAAAATGAAAAGGAGTAGGAGTCGCATGTCAAATTTTGATACTACAGTGTACAGGTACTATGCTGGTTGGTATTCCATCACATATACATACTTACACTACAGTAAAGTATACATACATAGTACCGTACAACTGTATATTGTATAACTACATAGAAGCAGAGAAAGAGAAAACAAAATTCAATCTAACTGAACAGGATGTGACGCATTAGAGAATTCTTTTGAAGTCCTAATTGAAATTTCTTTTCTGGATAATTTTATCAGGAGAGCAAAGAAAGATATTGTGGGAAAAGTTGGCAAGAAGTGAATGCTTACTGAACGCTTATGTATGTACTGTAGAGCAGTAAATTCAACTCAAATCCTGACCCAACCCAACCTGTTTTGGGTTAGGTTGGATTGATGAAAATATTTTGTGCAGCAATTTAAAAAGTAATTCTTATTAAATAAGTTTTTTTCTAAAATCAGTTTGATGAAACAACTGGTTTACTATTTTTGTTTCGATTTTTGGTTTGGGATTGGACTGGAATGGTTTTCTCCTGATACTGCATTCGATTGAATTCTAGATTTCCCCGGATTGCGCTGGTTATACGAAAAAGCCAACCCATTTTCTACTCAAGTGTACTACATGGTGGTAAAGAATAGAATACCTGTAGTAGTCGAACTGTTTATTTGTATTACATTCTATGCTATGCCGTCATACTCCATACTTTCTCTTTGGAAGAAGTACAGCTATTAACTTAGCTATTGTGTTGGAGCCTAAAAGTGAAAGCTGATGATAGCAATTTGTATCATGGAAGAGGACAGAGCCGAAGAGAACAGGAAACGCATTGGACCAATACTTGCATTGCAAGGCAATGTTCACTCTTTCACTCGTGTCAACTCAACCGGAATGTACACTGGATGACTCACGTCAAGCCAAACTTCAGCTCAGACGAGCAGATTCCTCCGCGAGATAGAAATATAAGAAGACAAGGAAAGCCACATCCTATTCAGCTCTCTACTCCTTCCGTAGAACAGGGAAATTGTCTTTACTCTTCACTTGTCATTTATCATTATTCATATCCTTAGTATTATATTGCTAAGAAGATGTATTACACTAAGATTGTGGTGGTCTGGTCTGGTCTGGCCTATGGTTTCCTCTCGTCTATAATGGTGTGTAACGTACTCAACTGAATCCCGGGAAACCTAAGTAAGCTTACCAAACCAATCCTGTGAGATTTCTAAAGAAAACGGAAAGACTTAACACAGAATCATGCAACCAAAACCTTGTCACATGGAGTTAAAGAAATCTTATACAATATGTTGGTTAGATACTTAGATACCTAGGGATGTCATTGTCATCTTCTCTATAGAGTGAAACCTTATGGTACGTAAAGCACCAGACGGGAATTCGGGAAAATAGTTCAACTGTACTTTATTCAGCAAGATTTGCAGTATTATACTGCTTTCACATTTACCTAGTATTTCATGTTGGCACGTGTATCCTGTATCCATTGTATGTAACATGTTAGACAAATACAGTAGTTATACATTAGACATTCATATGCATTTGAAATTGGGAGAAATTATATTATAAAAATTCGATACCAAACCATTGTCATAATATGTAGCAAAAGTAAAATTGTATTTCTTGCATATGATGTAAGTACTGATACTATTGGTATATTTAAGAAGAATAATGTATTAGCTTTCTCCTATTTTTCTCATTACAAATACAAGTGAATATAGAAGAGAACTTTCTTTATTTTTGAGCAAAAGAAAATTATTATTTTAGTCTTTACAATTGAAGCTGTGTAATTTCTAGTGTAGGGAAAGCAAGGAATTCCTAATGTCATTTTCCGCATACTTCGATTTATAATTTAAATATCGTAGTTGTAGTGAAAGAAAGAGAAAAACACAATTAGCCGTGTATTATTCATGATCCATTTAATTTTACACTTTCCTAATTCAAGCAACAATTGTGTTAACGTTGACGTTTTTGTGCTCGTTAATGTGAAACTCCCCAGTTCTACATAAAACGTGAGCATACTCTGGATTTCAATAGTGAAACAGGGTATTACAATTATATATACGAACACTCTACTTATAAAGTTAAATATACAAAGTTCTCAATGGCTTTCTACAGCTCACTCTCGATTGACAAAGCAGCAGGCCATTTCACGTAATCTCGTGAAAGTTATGGGGATGCAGCAGGTGTCTTGAACATAGAGAAAGTAAATAAGGTCAGTGGTTATGTTGGTTTAGGGGACTGGATTTGGATTTGGATATTTCTGTTGTGTTAAGTAGGAAAGCGCAGCTTTGTTTAAAATCTGAAGAATATTTAGTCAATACACTGTTATGTGTAAAAATTCCTAATGTGTACTGCGTACGTGCAAATACATACTTGGCGAGTCATAATACTATACCGTTATTGACACACATGTAGTTGAAGGCCTTTTCTTGTTTTATCTTTACGCTTTAGCAAAGTCAATACCCAAATTACGCAAAAGCTACTCCCTAGACAAAGAATCTTTTTAGTACATCCTCCCGTAGTCTTAATTATATTAATAAGTATATCTTTTGGTCATAACTGAACACGGACCTCACATAAAGTCAATTAATATACATTAGCACAATTTACAAAGTATCTCGAGCTAAAATATCTCCTACGCATAATTGATATTTAAATCATTATGTGCAGTACATGATAGGGAAAGATTTATCAAGTCAAAAATGCGGCACTTGATCTTCAAAAATCTGATATATGTACTATAATTGAAAAGTTGATGTCTGAACGCTATACATGCCATAACTCAACATCATTTCAATACTCTTACACTCTTCTTGGTTTTCATTAGTGAATGAGATTTTGAGCATTTCACTTATTAGTAGCATTCAATATTAATATCCACAAAGGGATGGAATGACAAGTGCTCAGAAGTGTAAATAATCTTCAATAAATCATTATACAGTGCGGTAGCTATATGGCAAGATTTATTGTGTTTCCTATACCTTGTAGCTATGTTTCTTGTGTTCTGCCTTTATATGAAAAGTATATGACTGATGTTTCTGTTTGTTTTAACCATTCACTATTATAGTACATTATTACATATTATACGGGATTGAATGGGTTTGAACCAAAGGATAACTTTCTTTGTGAAAGTAAAGTACAACTATCACTGTCGTTAGCAAGGAAATTCCTATGTACATTGCACAATAGCAATATCACAATAGGTATTTGCAGATATGTATTTATTTAGGTGCTTTCCTAAGCAAAATATATACCTACCTGCACAAAATAGAATTTTATAGGCATACAGTACGTTTTGAATTTGGGACACCAAAGGAGAAACTATGTTAGGCTTTCTCCTTCGTAAGCGTAAGTTTCTTTGAGTTGTCTTTTAGTCCTTGTACTTTCTATTACTTATTATCATTAATCATTTTATGTATTGTTAGCCATTTTGAATTTATTTTGCAATTTCTGCTCTTTGAAAATCTCCATTAGTTTTTGAACACAAACGGTAAACAACAACTAAAGCGCATTTTCTTCATTTAAGATTTCCTCACTAGATATATATACCAACTCATGCAGGAAAATAGCTGAAAGGTTAGATCTTGTTTTTCCTATGGCGCACAGATTTCGGGATGTAGTGTATTATACTACAGGACAGGAGGTATTTACTTGAGTTAGACGTAAGGGTAAGTTTCTCCTTCGTCCTTGAACATTCAGCAACAATGGATTCTCTGTTCAGTTCTCCTCTGCTTTATCTCAAAAAGTCGTCTGATAGCTGGAATGGCAAGAAAGGACAGATATAGGACATTGTCTGAAGAAAAGAGAATTTCCTGTCTCCTATGCATTCTCCTTTGGTATAAATAGTTCAGCCGTTCAACGTTGCACACAACGGCAGAGCATTCACACTTGTCTTTTATAAAATCTCAAACAATAGTTTAACTACCACTGTACATTCTTCTGTATTCCTCTGTAATACTACACAAACCATTCATTCTCTACGTAAAATTTGTACATACAATGTTCTATAGTAGGTTAATAGTAGATAAGCAATAGATTAGTAGGAACTATAGATGACCTTCGTTATAGGAACTTTCACGGATATAATAAATAATACAGTGTACATACATACAACATATCTGTGATATACTTATAAACAATAATATATAATATACATAGCAATGACAAAGGTAGTACACGATAGTACACTATAAATAGTTTTGTAGGAATTAGTGTGCGATAGAGAAACAATGAAAACTAATGTACGTTATCATTATCGAACCAAGTCATAGTCTGGTCTGCCGTAAATGAAAGTCACAAAGAAGAAAGGAAAGAAAGTCGGGATGATGAAGAGAGTAAGAAAGGAATTGTACTTGGGTTGGGAACTTGTGACTCTTAATCCATATAATTTAGTATTTCGTCCATCTTATTCTATTGTAACGGTAGCTACAGATATAATACATATGGCTTACTGTAGGATATCTTTGACCAGTTGGTCTTGGTTTTGGTTTACATTCTAGTCTACTCTGTGATAGCTGGGCTATCATTGTTGTTCGTGGAAGCAAGACAGGACAACATCATGAAAATCATGATTATGACTTTTACAAAATAACCACAATTATCGCAGAACCTGTGATTACTTCTTCAAACATTTTTGCAAAATTACATAATAGTATTTGCCTTAATTCATAAAAGCATTCCTGAATATTGTCTACCTAGGTATATAAACTTTTTCCTTTAGTGAGAGTCCATAAATGACAAAAATGTTAGCACTTGTATGTAAAGGTACGGTTTTGCCCTAACAGTTTGTTGTGAAAGTCATATTGCTGCTACCAGTGCAGTGTTAGTTCACTTACAAGTAAATTCAATTAATTCAAAAACTTGAAATTTGGATGACGGTTCGGACACTTCTCTTTAAATAGTTGCCCAAAATATGTTTGTCTTCATTTTAATACTGTAGTTCTTTGATTCGCAGTTTTAATTTGGAATTTTATACTTCTGATAGCAATGTATTTACTTGCACAAAAATTTGTGGCGAAATACTTTTGGGCTCTTCTGTCCTAGTGGTTTCCCTGAGACACCAAGTCTGCTGGCGTGCTGGCTGGACCCCAACGAGGCAACAGAAAACGAAAAGTGGACTGGGAACAGCGGAACTTTGGTGAAACCAAGATGTAATGATATTTTAACTCACAGTAACAGGAGCAGCAACATGTTACTTTTATTGATGTCCACGTTCCACTTCCGAGTATATCATATAGCTATTATAGTACCTAATTAATTTTGATTCCATCGTCTACTGCAATGTTAGCTATAGTATTGTTAAATATTTAATTATTAGTTTTCTTTCCTGATGACGACGATAAAATGGTCTATTGCGTATTTCACCTATCAACATCACATTTTTCGAGAGAGATAGTTGGCTCAGTCAGTTGGGGGACAATTGCTGAAACGCGTATTCTTAAATAACATTAGGAAACTACTACTACGAGAGAGAAAATAGAATAGGAAGTGTAAGCAAGGCAGATTAGTGTTGTTATATATATAAGTCAATGTAATAATAGTACGAGATGAGGTCATCTCAACAACTCATGTTAGTGAAGACGTCTTACTTATCCCAATTGACTAAACTTGCTGGACTCTAATATAGTGTACATAAATACAGTGCACTCTGGCTTTGTTTCTTATGGTATCACATTATGTCACTCTCCATGTCACGTAAGTTCAGAGCAGTAGTGGATTGTGTATGTGGACGGACTGGAATGGAACACTGGAAAGAGTCGGAAGGAAATGTTCCATGTAGTATTTATGTTATACTTGTAGTACGTATTGTATTGTGTGTTTATTTTCCCTGGACTCTTGATATGAGTGAGACTCCAGTGGATTGGTTTCTGGAAAAGCTTTCCTAAACTCTACTCATGTCACGTCACCATCAGCTTTTGCCACTTGCACAGTTGTTTTGTCTTTTTCGCCTCTAATTCCCTTTCCTCTAACAAACTCAAGACTCAGGACACTATTCTTGAGTTTCTTGGCTCGGCTGCGTAAAAGCTAAAATTATACTTTGAGGTAAGTAGTAAGTAGTAAGCAAGTAGAGTATGACTCTTCTGGAGACCATTTCTAGAGAAAGTAAGTAAGAAGTATAATATGATTTGTATGTCAATGTAGTAGTCTACAGTGAAATGGTTGAAGACATTTTGGTCGAATGAAGAAATAAGACAAAGACAATAAAGTAATCGAAATACGCAAAATAAATGTTTTGAGCTTTGAACCTTTGAAAATTCAAATTCGTGCCCCTTAACTTTAAGTTTAATTACAAAATTCATTTGATAGAATTCGAATGCAAGAATGGAAAATGCTCTAAATTTTTGTATGCCGAAGTTGGATAACTTATTCGATAATGTAGATCCCGACCTGTGAATTCTATTTCCATTTGTTATTTGCGTTAAACTCATCCGCACATGCTATTATGGCTATTTTCTCCATTCTACCAAATATAATTTAACCATTTCACCAGGTTTGTCACAGATTTGTCTTCGGTCTTTTGTTCAGAATATAGCTAGCACTACATCATCACCAGCTCATGGTGTGGTTAAGTCCCTTAAAGTATTATATATACTTTGTCTATTACCCAACCTACTACCTTTTGTCTCTAGACATAATAGCATTAGGTTGTATATTATAAATAGTACCTACACATACTATTTCCATTCTAACAATACTAAGGCTGGGCTGCTGCTTTGTCTCAACAAACTGACTTGACTGACTAGACTTCAACTTCAACATTGGATCTCTCTTCTATGTACTTCAGTCAAGTTTATCAGAAAACCTTTCTTGAGAAAGTAAGAGCGCTAAAGAAAACCAAGACGTGACTTTCCCTAGGAAAGGGATATCATCTTACACTTTAGAAATACCAGTCACACATATGGCATATCTCTCACATACATTTGGTCGAAACTAACCCTAGATATTTTATGCCTAGAATATCTACTCCTAGAAATGCGAACACTTTTTATTTATATTTTCCTTGTGTGAAACTATGTGTGCATGCATGATATGATTATATGGACATAAAATAGTAAACCATTCGAAATTGTATCACACTTTGGTACATATTTTCTTAGAATTATCCTAATCACAATAAAAACTTGTAATAGATACATGTGCATCGTGTCATAAATACATTTGAAATTCAAACCAATATGACCAACAAGTCTAAAATACTTTTTATTGTAAACATTTGTCTATTTTTTACAATTAATATAATATACCTATCATGATATCTAACAAAACACAACAATGATTATTATCAAGTATTTGGCATACGCTTAATTTTATATAGAGTGATTAGACTTGATACGTTATGCTTACTTAGTGATACGAATACGATAGAGTATAATCACAATTAAACTAGATTTTTGTAAATATTGTAAAATTTTTGTATATATGTACATATGTAAATCAATAAACATTCATTTTTCAAATTTTGGAATACTGAGGTGTATCAGTTATCATAATAAGTAATAGCAGTTTTCATCATCGTAACTTTCCAAGCAAGAAGACCATCTTCAAGATTCTGGATCATATGATTAAAGGTGAAGCCTTCGTGGGGAATTGCATCGAGAATATCGTAAACCCTCAGGATGAAAACTGGCGTTCGATCTTTGCAGACTTCAAAAATATTGATAAGTAATTGGTTGAATTGTGGACCCAACAGATTTCGAAGACATTTTGCACAATCAGGATAGAACACCGAAGTTCGAAATTCCCAAAGCTTCTTGTGATAAGCATCGCTCTTTTTAAATGTATTTTGGAACAGTTTCCAAATTTCTCCTTCGTTGGGACTTCGGAGTGTTAGCGGTGGATTAACGAACATCCGCCTGATATCAACAGACTGATCCGGAAGCCTCTTTGTTGAGGTAGCCACCAAAAGTACATTGTGATTCCGAAGACTCTGAAAGGATATTTGAGCTATGCCTAGGGCAGTACCCTCGAGAGAAGCGAACAGTAAGTCAATCTGCTCGATAAACAAAATAGTGGGCGCCCAGATGGATTGTGCTGTTGCATGTCTTATTTTCTGGAGGACTCTTGCGAATTGATTCCTATAGAGAAGCTCTGTCTGGTCCATCTCTAACGCAAAAACTTTCAATCCTGGGTTTGCCATTTCTCTGCACAAGATATCCCGAACCAGGGGCCAAGGAGCAGCAAATTTGTCGTTCCACAGATACAGGCTAGAGTAGCTTCCTCTCATTTCATCCAATGTCTTCTTGATCTCCATGCGTAACTCTTGCTTTGTATTGGCTAGTAAAATTGCTGTAGGATTTGGCTGCAACGGTTTTGGCCTAATAAATTAAACAACCTTTTTTAATTGCAATAATTACCTATTTAATTATTTTAGGTGAAGTAAATTCATACATTTATTAGGTATTTATTAAGGTATATTAGGTTAGAATCCACAATGTACCCCCGGAAATAGGAAACAACTGCTCGTGGAAGCTTGGCAAGTTTAGATCCAATACTGGCATTCCCATCGTTAGGTAATCCATTATGTTCATGAGTCATCCCAGCTGCTTTGTTTTCCGTACCCCCAGTTGAATTTTCATCCGTTGTCTGTTGGGAATTAACCGGTTTGGCCGATGCTAAGTTTTCATTTGGTGAAGCTCCTTCTGTAATATCACCCGTACGAGGTATTTTGGGACCCGGTGAATTCGTTTCTGTTTCCGACAGACGCTTACTGGAATTGGGCCTTTCCTCCTGCTGTTGTTGTTGGTCTTCTTGCTGTTGCTCCTTCGTGGCCATTGTTTCGTTGTGTACTTCTCCCATAATATCTGCACCCAATGGTATTTCACCCGAAGGTTGTTTTTCTCGACCTCCAACAGGATTCTTGTGAGATTTTTTGGTAGCTGAAGGGCTGGTCCTAGGAGTGTTTCTGGTTGATCTTTGCATTTTATCTTCCTCTATCCGAATTTTCCGTCTTTTCCTCCGACAACAATAGTCTTCTTCCTCTCGGAAATTAGACGCTTTTCACAGGCACACAGCTTTTGAATTTTCTCGATCACGAAAAATGGGACATTTCTCAAGAAAATGTTTTCCAAAAACCTTTTCTTCGATGTAAAAGTTGTTTCGCGGTAGCAGTTGCCCTGGTACCCATAACTGAGACAAGTGATCCCATTTGCCCAATCTTCTGCCCATAATACCACAGTAACCATGATGTTTTATCAAAATCATATCAGAGGGCTTGCTTCTCATGATTTTACAATGTTCCCTAATAGTACTACTTACTTTCATAATATTATAGGTAAAGATTTATTATGTACTAGCATTTCTTTCTTACTTGACCTTGCCATAAATTAAGAAAAACTTCAGGATAAACTTGGAACAATAAAAATGGGTTTATTTCTGCACTCATTTTGAAATTACCATTCTTCATGATGATGCATTTCTGTGAATGAAAAGTCTACTTAGTGCTTTCTTACTTAAGCCAACTTATATTGCAATACAATTTGCAAACTTCCGAGTTATCTATGTTATGTAATGTAGGGTAGGAGAGTAGGAGAGTGTAGGCTGTAGCCTATGAGCAGCTGCAATTTTCTTGTGAAGGCTATCAAGGTCAGCATTAGGATAGGAGTACCAACTCGACTCAGAATAATATTTCCAGATCAAACGGCTGAGCACAGAGTAGACATGATAATTAATATCTCCTCTGCTTAACTGCACTGGAATGTAGTGGAGCAAGCCAAGTCTTTTATTAATGACTCTACTTTGACAACAACTGTAATACTTTCATATTACATGTAGTTAGTTTGCAGAAGGAAGATAAACTGACGAGTTCAGGCTCCTCCATCCAGCTACAACTTTCCCTAGTCTCCAAAACAGTTTCCTTCTACTTACTACTAAGCTACTCCTCCCGTTTATACACATTTTTCAGTACTCCTAGTCAGGAGATTAAGGTACACAACCGATCCACACACACAGCTTAGGGAAAAGTATGGAAATCGAAATTGTAGCAACTTTCTAAAGAAAAATTAGAATACTTATAAATACCCACGTAAACATGACGTACCTGATTCTAACGATAGTATAAGCTTTTATACATTTGTGCCCATGGCACAATTTCCCATAAGCACAATGGTGAATATTATTTCTTCTTATGAAATAGTAATTAAGTAAATACGCTAAGCTTTAAATATAGAATATTTACGTTTTAATGGCTCAATTTGCAATATCATTTATTTAAATCGGTCAATGACATATTTTAGGAATATCGAAAATGTAGGACACATAATTCCGAAATTATCCAACACTGTGACGTGCAAGGTAAATTATTGGAACCAACGGACGTGGACATAAGGTAATGTTTACGAAACTATTAGAGCACAGAGCAGTATAAGTAATTCATGGGAAAATTCATCATTTTGCATTCATTCATCCATTCATGCATCCCCTGATCTTTATACATTTTGCTCATCATTTGTCTCTGCTTCTGAAAAGTAACGAAAGATTTAAAACAGCCATAAGTTGCATTACAAACTACCTACAACTTTGTTTTGCCTACTTATGTATAATAGGAGTATGCATTTAAGTAGATACTACCAAAATGCAGGCACATTATGCTGTAGTTACACTTTAAGCGCATTTCATAGTCTCACAGGACTAAAACTGATTGATTACTTGTCATTGCTTTATTGCACACAGTTTTATCTTCACTTTTCTACAGTAGTATTACTTATATAGATTGTACTATTAGTAAATAAATATGCCTCAGTAAATAGTTACCAGGATATAATGTACATATATAAAGTAATAAGAATATTACGATACGGCTTCTGGCTAGATATAATATCTTATAGAATTTATGCACTCACTTCACTTCAAACCTTAAGAACTTCACTATTTGCAATTTACACTGCGTTTCCTATTTAGATGGATTAGAGTGGAGTATTAAGGTATGAAAAAGAACCAAAGCTCCGTCAACTTCTTTATGCCAATATTTGACATGCGATTCTTCAGTTCCTTAAGCCACACATATTTCTACTTGATTTGATGCCTTGATACCTTATGCACACACTGATCTTACTTCGCAAGACTAGAAAACAATTTATTTCAGTTTACTTTCCCAAAATTTAAAATATTATTTAAGAGAAGGATCGAACCGATATCGATGATACTTTGAATCATGCCATACATAATACTGTATTAAATAGACTTCGTTGCACGGCCTTTATAGTTGTTTACGAATATGCCGTATGCATTGCCAAAGCTTTCAGAACCATCAGAACTTGAGTATTTGAAAGCATACATTAGCTTCAACAACAGCTCACTTGTCAGTGTCAGAGTCAGAAGAGCATAAGTACATATTACAGAGTAGAGTTGGTGTAGAAAGAGATTTGCATTCCACATTATCCATAGTCAAGAAATTCCATGGCAAGAGCAAAAATGCTCTCACATATTTGGTATTGACTTGGCAAGACACGGGATGCCAAACAAAGGCAAAAGCCCATTGCAAATCAGGGGCAGGGGCACTCAAATATTCATCGTATAATAAAACCCGAGAAAGTGTGGGAATGTAATATACTACATATAATGTATGTAGTGTAATGTTATCTGCAGATAAGTAAAAAATAAAAAGTGGAGAGATTCCCTTCGGCTCCGTCGCTCAATTCATAATAGTAGCAGTAGAAACTAGAACGATAAGGAAAGAACAAAGGAGACAAGATGATTGAAGATAGGGAAATATTTGCAAGGTCATGTCAACTCCTTCAATCCACACCGTGTATAACATTCTGACGTGTTGTGATGTGACGTACACTATCATCCATGCTTCCATCCAGCCAGAATCCAGACCAGACCAGCGTCAGGAATGCAACCAAAGTCAATATTACATCTGTAGATGCATAAAAAACAAAAGGGAGAGCTGGAGGATATTTTTTACCTACTACCTACAGATATCTCTCGAAGAGCGAAGAACCTAGACCAGAGTTAATGTAGATGGATGGTATATGGAATTTAATTTAGTGGAAATGCTGTCAGTCACTGATTTGCATTTGATCTGAACTTCACTTAAGACTATGATGTAATAGACTACCTAACCTAGTCATACTACAAATACATATTCGATTCAATAGACTTTTACTTGATGTAATACCTATACATCCATGTAATATAATAAAAGCTCAAACCAACCATCGTCTCGCATGTCGGAGCAAAAATTGCAGACGTAAGGGTTATTTAGGCGGATATTTACACAAACATATTTATTACAATCTACATAATGGCAATAATATTTGTAATATCTGCATTCAATCACTTCCACAAAGAAACATGAAAGCAAGCCTTAACACAAAACTTTTTTTAAAACTCATTTGCATATGTCAGTGGCACAAACTACCACATAGGGCTTCTCTGTTGGCTTTGCAATTCTTTTTGACCATTACGATGTAAGACATTGAAATTCCTCTAAAGATGTAGGCACACGTTGTTGAAAGAGAAAAGTATACTTCTTTGAAAGACTATTTAGCCAATTATTTTACTAGAAGAAAATAAAAGTTGTGATAGACACTTTATGTGATGGTGCATTCCCAGTGTGGTGGTAGTGGTAATCCCATGACATATTTCAGTAGACATTGGGACAGAATGGCTAAAAATATGCTTTTCTTCACTAGACTTGGCCTTTGCTATAATATCATTAATGATTTCGATCGTCTTTTCACATTTTATTTTCGTGACTATTCTATTCTTTCTTGGGGTAATAATATTATTTAGTACCGAATACATGAAAATTACATAATGTGTGTAATATAGTCTACACCCTCTACACACTATTGCACTGTTCTCAATTCTTTCATTTAAATTAAATTATACGTTAGAAAGTCCGTCGTTATCGTACTTGCCTAGAATTGAATTGAGATTCTATTTAAAGCCCTGAAAGCTTTTAGTTTCCTTTCAAATGTTTAGATGAAGAACTGTAACTTTCTTTTGAATAGATACTATTTGCTATACTTTTAATATTCATCTTCATTTTGATCTAGTAATTTCGTATTTCAAAGCATCTCCCAGACAGACTGCGTAGTAAGTGCAAGTAGAGACACTACATCCTTTCATGGAAAAGGCAAACGAGATTTAATTTCCTGTCCTATGTAATTCAGTTATCAACTGCGGGGAGTGATAAAAGTTGTGTAATCAGAGGAATAAAAAGAAGTTACGTATTTAATGTACGAATGTATTGATTTCATAAGATGAACTTTGATAAAAGTGTAGTTTATAAGTATTCTGTAGCCTATAACCTTAGATAAAAATACTACATATGAATAAAACTGTAATAATACTATCTGTAGGAATATGCATTCCTTTTTCAAGAAATCTAGGCCAGGGTTTGTAAATCAATTCAATATTTGTATAATGAAAGAGATAATTACATAAAGAAGCCACAGGTTAGCATTGTGGTTTGCATTGCCATGAATGTATGCAGTAGATAGAATTCCATGGAAAAGGAATGGGATATCTCATCTATTTATACCTATACATATTGTACTATACGTATATACGCACAGTATTTACCATGGTGAAAGCAAAATAGACTCTTGGTTAAAAGGTGAGGACTTTCACTCTATAGAATCTATGTTCTGTTATCCAATCATCAATGTAGTGTATTTTGAACTTAATCTATAATCTTTGGTACTTCAGGACAGAACTACTGAACATAATTGAATTGGCAACGCTGTGGCACAACGCGACGTGTAAAACAAAAATCTAATTAATAAATTAGTGAATATGTGTGCATACAATGCTATGGCTTTATATCCAGTTCAGTCTTCCCAATCTGATGCAATGTTTCCGTTTTGTGAGACTATCCGTTCTTGCAAATACATTCTTGCGTAAATGGTATGGGATACAAAATACAAATATTCAATAACTTACCAAATCTCACATATAGCAAAGAATACTAGCAACTAGGTCTAGGCCAGTCTTGATTTAATATGTAAAGCACGACTTAAGGATTAAATATATGAATTCATATTTTCTTCACATATTCATGACTCAATTCGCATCAAGAAAGAAGATTTCAACTTTCCAACTATCTTAAGAAGCTCCTGAGTTTCTTTATCAGCTTTAACATAAATACAGGACTCTACTTACTAAACCACATTATTGTCAACGTCAACTAACGGAAACTTAAATAAGATCTTGTATGTAATGTCCTTATTGCATTCCGATTCTCTAAGTAAGTTTGTGGTTAAAGTAGCGGTTGACAGTTATAATCGAGATGTACTTCTGTGTATACTACTGATTCTAAACTTACATACCTAATGCTTCGAAGTAGAAATATCTAAAGATGGATAAAATCTAGACTAGGCTTTATTCAAACTAACAATATGTACTAGTATTATGTAGATAGTTGAATTAGAATTAAGACACTATGCATAAGGCATGATGCAAAGATTTAGATCTATAATTTAAACAGAGGAAATATAGAAATATCAAAGCACAATCATATAGAATTTACATAAGCTATACAATGCAGTTAAATTGAGACTACAATAATTACAAGATAATTCGTATAGGTAATGTCATTAAATACTCTACACATTACTGCAAAAAATAATGTGTATTGCTTAAGGCATGGAATGTGTAAACTATGCAAGCAAAGTAAGGATACTATACAAGTATTAAATGTATATTTCAATTTTCAGCAAGGATATACATTATAATTGCAAACTAATGTACGACACAAACTGTCATTCTGAATCTGTACATTCAATTTTCTGTAGCATTCCATATTTTTATGTATAGGTAATATTTTATGTATGTCATAAAACAACAAAAATAGTATTACCGTCAGAAGTGAATGCAGTTGATCGTAGAGCCTTGACTTTCCTTTCCTACACTGCACTGGTAGGGTATGAGTCACTTTTGCATTACTTAGCTAATATATTAAAGGATGCGGATGACAGCAGGAAGAAAGAGATTATTTCCGAAGTTAAAATAATATAAATACAAATATCTATGTATATCAGTCACGTCCACCGCAGCAAGTCATTTAGGTATATAGTAGAAACACCAACATAAGCTCACACGAAAGCGCTTACATTATTAACGTGGAAAACGAATATACCTAAATGTTTAGTTTATTCCTCTTCAGGGCAATGTGGATGTTTTGTTAATGAAAATGCAGCTAAAGTTTCAAAGGAAAACTTGCCTTCTATATTTGTAAGGTAAGTATTTGGGGTTTATGACTGTGTTTATATCGAGAGCGGATGTATTAGTAGTCGCATAATAATGAATAATGTACCACACCACACTCCACACACGTTAAATGTTAATGTTAAGCTATAGTTTACCTTTCCTCATCTCTGTAGATAGTGTTGTTGGTAGTTCGTGTTTTGTTGGCTCTTGTTGTTTATGTTGTTATGATGAGGAAATTAGCGTTTTTCATCCACTCCGGATTAAAATTACACACGAGCAACAACTCTGTAGCTTGTTTTCCTTTCACTCTCTTCGGGATCAGCATGGAATATCCATTAGCAAGCCGAGACGATTAATTAGCTCCCGGGTGCGATTGTCATGCTTTGTTCCATTCAACCCGGCCGGCTTCCCAACAACCTCTATCTATAGAATATTAAGTAGTTTACTGATGCGATGGGATGTATTTATGTTTTTGAGGAACTCTTTTGTATTGTACTTATTTGGCTTCTGTGAGCTTTATTCAAGACACCTTTAAAACTAACTGGAAATTAAAATTGCGTCAATTATAACCACTAAACACCACCACACCTTATTTTGAAACAATTTTATTCCGATCCGGTCATAAATTCTGTAATTTTGTTGAAGAATTTCTTTTTGATGCGATTTAGAGAAAAAGGAAGAAAATTTTCCGGGATAGGAGAAGCTTCAATGCTTTTTTCAGTGGCCAAATTCTTCAAAGCTAGTAAAACTGTTTCTTTCGTTATTTTTTTACATAAGTATTGCAACTATTTTTGAAAATATAATATGGTAAAACTTTTCTTTAAAGAAGCCCCACTAGATTTTTCTCGTTTATTAAACTGTCTTATTATCTATTATTACCGGGAATGATAATAAATAGCCGTGATACAAGTCAGGGTCAGAGAAAATTGAAATAATAATTTTTAATAGTTATGTATTACCACGTTATTGCATTAAGTTGCACTTTTAGTATGTTACATTACATTCTTTACGGGATTTTCTTGAAATAGTTGTCGTAGGTAGTTACTTAGTCGCATACGTAATGTTCCCGGCAGAACAGGTTTCCGTTTTATTCCTTACTGGAAGGAAAAATAATGATTTTATGGTTGATAGCCATGCTTTCGCCGTGTGATCGTGATATGGGTATATTAAATATTGTATGGTATGTATGTGATAAGGTGATATTGAATGTTGAAAGGTAGACAAATGCCGGTATTTTATATTTTATGACTATGACAAGATATTTTCAGTTTTCAGGCCTGACCCATGCCAGGCGCTACTGCTAGACTACAGTTTAGGAGGTAAGGATGGAAATTAGAGTAATTTCCAGTGAAAAGGAGATTTGTCTGCGTCCACTCCACTCTGCAGCTGCCTTAGGTGTTGGAAATCGTTTTATTATTCTGAAATATAATCCCTTGTCACAAAAGTGAGCACCACCGTGATAGCAAGATCTATAATATATGTATTAAGTAGAGACAAGGTATCACTCAGAATGGGAATATATAGATTCCAGCATGAACACGAAGTCTATAATGGGAAACTGGTTGCAGAGTCCAGCCATGGGCTCTTTTGATACTCCTTCCCCAATTCTCAAAGAGATTACATTAAAAGTCTACTATAAACTCTTGGAAGAAGTGTAAGGAAGGAAGCTGGAGCAGAAAGTTCTCCAGGTTCAGTCAGATCACACCTATAAACCAAGTTCTACTGAACTGGAAATACCTGACTGACTCTGACTGACTAATGTTCAAAGTTTCCATGAATGTGTAATAGGTCTATGTATAATATACTTTCGGATATTAGCTTCGATTTTATACGGAATTGATAGACGCCTTTTATTAGCCTGCACACCCGGTCAAGGTAATTCACGTTCAAGTAAGTATACTCAGCTAACACTAACGGAACTGAAGGAGAAAATAGTTTTGCTGATTGTCAGATGTGTATCACTGCCATTGCATTCCAAATTCCAGGCCTTGTCGCACCAAGGGTCAACTTACAATATGCTCTCGGTCACATTCTTTCCCAAAACTGTCTCAAACTTTATTCTAATCTATTTTTAACTATATCCACTACTGGCATGCATATAAATGCCACTTTTTGCTTAAGTCTTCCTCTTTGACTTCGTTTCAATACTGAATTGACAAGAGTTTAAGATCTTCCACTTATTCTTACTTACGAAGTCAGTTTGATTTTGATCTGACTATTTGTTAGACTGACTATTCGGCTTTTTACATGAATTTACCGTAGATACGGTATCCTATCTTGAAAATGTGATGGAGATGCACAGTCACAGATCAAGGATTCCCTTTTTCAGTCTGCAATGCATTTATGTATAAGTACACACAATATATCGCAAACCAAGCCAGGCCACGCAAGACTTGGCTAAACTAATGGGCAAGGTAACGTAACGTACCTAAGTCAACTTTTGTGAAGTAAAGGATTGAGAACGAAGTAAGCTTTCACCCGGCGAAAGCGAAGAGACGACTGACTGCCACTGCCATATAGCAAACCAGAAGCCGATCCTTTTTCCAGAAGCGTGTGTTAAATATACACCAAGTTTCCCCTTTCCATTTCGTTCTTTGCCTATATATCCTGTGTTACTAGCAAACCTAACTGAATCTTTACTGGTTAACTGGCACGTAAAGTTAAGTAGTGATGTTCTACGTTGCTTCTTCTACGTGAATGTGAACCAGAACCTTTGCCATTACTATATTCAATAACACAACTGTCAAATTATCAGTTATTTTTTATTCTTACAGTACTTTAAGGTAAATATTACCACACTGCATATACATAGACATATTATGTCCACACTTGAGATTTGCCTAACTCAATAAAATCAATGTCTTTTCTTGTATAATGTTGTATCCAACATCGAAAGGAACAAGTAGTTATATGAATAAGGATATGGCAACAAAATCAGTTCAGTTTCAGTCTCAAGTTTAGGTTAAATTCTTTCTTTGACTCAAAGTGGAGTCATGGAGTGGGTCCTGGGATGTGTGTGGAATGTGCTAGCTCCTTTTCCTGTGTGTAGTACTGTTCGTGTCTTCGTGTCCTCTTCTAGATAAACATTTTCTTGCTGCATATATTTTCTCGTGTCTTGAAATAACATTGCTACTTTATGTTGTGGTTTCATTCACAACGACTGCCTTTTAGTTGACAGTATAATACAGATATATAAGGGATGCGTCTGTATATGGATTGCATGACTTGTTTACCTACTTATATACAAAAGGAAATAATCCATATACATTATATACATACAACATACAACATGCATACGTGAATTGTGTAATATTCCTCGTAATTTTAGTTACACTTTTGTAACATTTTCTTACTCTTTTTTGCGCAGGCTAAATAATAGCAATCATAGTATGTATTTTATATTCTGCTACTATATTAGTACATATTAGCTATATTATACTCTGGTTAGGTCATACTACAGAGACAGACTACAAGTCTAAGCCGCAGCTACAGACAGGCACAGGTCATAGGACAGTAATATGGTAACAGTCTGCCAATTTTATTTAAAAAACCATTTATAATTGCAAATAGGTACTGCATATTCCTTTAATGTGGTCTTATGTCACGTAGTAAAATGGGAGTAGTTTTGATGCTCTGTTCTGTCATTCTAGCGTGAATGTACTGATGGGCAAAATTTTATGCATTCCCAACTCAAGTTATATGTTATCCTTACAGATTTACGTCAAACTTTATCGTTTATATTTTGAATGAGCTGGTTTATATTTAAGTTGAGCATCGTAACTGGCATCCTTCTTCGTCTCATCTTTACAAACTAGTTGTATGTATTTGGTATTTCTATCTTTATCCGGTTGAGAATATTGTACATACACGACGGAGAAATGCAGGACGTTAAAATTCTATCTGAACGCGGAATATACACAAGAGATTCTAATGGAACCTCACCTAAATCAATTATTGTATCCCTGTGAAGTTTTAGCATTTTACTGCCTGATAGTGTTGCTCACTTCGTTATAACGCTAAGTAAATAGGGAATTACTATGTTTCAATTTTTGTTTATTTAAACTGTTAACCTAATACCCGACTGGACTTCATTGGCTTATGGGAAACGTACATTAGTGATTGCAGTAGTGATTGCATTACCTAAATACTGATGTTATGGTACAGTACAATATCCCAACTCTAACCCAACCAGTAATATCTCATGATATCTAGTATCATATCTCTAAAATAGAATTACAGAGGTTAAAAGTTATAGATTTGCAAATTATTAATCATCACATGAAATATAATTCGTGCTGAATTGTGCACACACGAAGCACGAATTGCATTCAAGTAATGAACTGATACACCTGAATGTGGATTCTTGCATGTGTGTAAAACAAATATATCTGCTACTACTTGCTGAAAGTGAATTTCCAATTTAAGCAACCAGCAGCTCTGCTTTATGCAATTGATTATGATCGATATATGAATATGGAGGTATGCCACAAACCAAGTATGTGTGTATTATTTACTTGGTACAGAATTGCATTTTCTTTGCACACTTTGGCATCGAATTTGGTATCGGCATATGCCATATTATAGAATTACAGAATATCCTCAATGGGGGAGTACAATTTTTACTCCCTGTTTACACATTTTACAAAATTTAATATCATTAAGACGGTAATTTGAGAAATCCCGTGCTAAAATTAAATAGAGTGAAGTTACTAATGCTCATCATCGTAATTGGCAGATTGGGATTGAAAAATGAGTAAAAGGTTTCAGGTTCTAATAGAGTTTTATGTAACATGAGTGTTTTATGTATAACATTTGAGGTGTAGTAAGAAAGGCAGAATATGTTGTAAGAATAATGTATATAATTTATTAAATGCTGGATAAGGGTATGTATTTGTAGGATATTACTTATGTAAGTAGCACGAAATAGCTGTGACAATGTATTGCATTATATCGATTATTTGAATTGTGTTCGGTAGAGCAGAGCTTTTCAATCCATTTCAATTCTCCATCGTAGTTTGTATAGTTTCCTCTTTGAATGCCACACATACTACAGTACATACGCATAACAGAGAACAGGACAATGTTATTGCGGTTTTTTATTTTATTGTCTTGCCCTTTGTCTTATTGACTCGAGTTAAAAGTACTATTGTGTTCAGCTTACTTTAGTTCTTAATGCTGGAGAAAGCCATAAGCTGGAACTGGAAAAGAAAGAGAAAAGAGTGCTTTTCGTTTGACTGGCTGGATGTGCCTATTATTGCTTTGTGGGATATTCTCGGATTTCTATTGCTGATTCGTGCTTGTTTCACCGACTGCTCCCTTACGTTGCTCCTTTTCTTCCTCTTATAGCCTTGGCTGACGTTGACAACCTAACATTCATTGCACACATTTGCACACAATAGCAAATAGCAATGAAACACGAAGAAAGAAGACTCAGACCAAAAGGAAACAGACCTGTACAGCACATCACCTCATCCTTTGCATTCCGAATGACGGAACGTGTGTTTAAATGGTTCCTTGTCTTTAAACTATCTACTCACTCACTTACAGTGTGTACGTATAAACTATTCCTCTTTATTTGTCCACTAAGGTACTTCCTACTAATGATATGGGCAAACCTTTAGTAAAATACTTTCTCTAACTTTTATTACACTGATGCATTCATGGTTAAACTTTAAAATACAATTTCCTGCAATGAGTTTATAAATGGTACGGATACAGAGAATACCGACTTTTCAGTTTAATTAACCAAACCACTCGTCCTTGATAAAATTATAACATAATAGGTCTCGCAAATCAATATTGTACAGATAGTGTGAGCTTTTGGGAAAACTTTATTGAATATACTACTAGGTAAGTGAATAATAATGTGTTACACCCGGCTACCACCACGATATGTGCTAATACCTATATATTATTATATTTTGCGACTTTATTTTAAATTGCTGAGTTGAATGAAAATGCATTAATTACAAACGATTGGTATGTTTGGTGGCTATATAATACGTAAACTGTACTACAGGGTCGGTCAGTAACAATCAATCACCTACAATGCGTGAAAAAATAAGAACTTAAAATTATGACAGTTTTAGGGAAAATTTGATTTTGGCTTTTGAAAACTTGAGATTTTTGTTCATTAATGGAATGCCTTACGTAATCGAAGATTCGGAAAATACAGATTTTTTAAGTATTTACTTCCGCCTTGCGAATTTTCTATCACCCTATAACACTATTATATTTCTTGAAATTCAATAAAAAATTAAACTTGTCTGACTTCGTAAGACAAAATATTTATTATACGATTCTTCCTATCATTCTATTGTATGACCTTGTTGCATAATATTATATAAAAGTCCAGAAGTTCTTACCTTACGATATCTCACAATGCATTAGTTATGGACGACCCTGTATACAATTTTAAGTATGTAATACTTCTGGGCTTCTGATGAGCTGTAATTATTAACCATGCTTATAAATATACCCTAAGTATGCGTAGACGTAGACAAAGGAAGGCAATATAGAAATACTTAAAATAGATTATACAATTATTATAAAGTGCACATGGAGAGAGGCTGATTTTGATTATGTGCTTTTGCATTGAGTGTGTGCACTCATGATGCGGTAACTTGCAGTTAAATTATAGATTGTTTTAGTAGGTACGGTATGACTATTATGTATGTAAAAGTTGTTATGAAACCATCGTATGAAATATGCATGTATATTTAGTTACTAGAATAATGTATCTCATTATCAGAACTGAAAATCAGTTCATTGTTTCTAGTAGATTACTTTCTCCACTCGCATGGCTGGCATGGCCTGTATTCTGTGTTATCTGTACTAGGAACATACAAACTTGAAGTTAGATTTGATCGGAAGCTTCAGCTGTGGCTTGGCTTGGCATGTACAGTTTGTTTGTATTCTACTTTTGGGTTTATAACATTACTAGTAAGTACATAGAGACAGACAGTAGTAATTGCTTGCCGTTCTTAGAAGTCCTCAACTCTGACTGAATATTTAGCGGAGAAATCCCTCGGAGCATTTGGGAGTAGTGTTCTCTGGAACCAGCAGAATCAGAATCAGGACCAGACGAATCTCCCCCACTAACTCCACTCACAACGGTCTATTGTATTGTATCGTACTCTATTTTCTAATAGAAAGGTTTATTATTATATCACAAGTATAATAAGTATTTTCCAAATGCAATGCAATATGCAATACTTATGCTTACTTGGCAATTCTGTCTTGTAATATAGTCAGATATCCAAATTGCAAATCTACGTTATAATAGCAATAAGCCAACGCATGCCATACCATTATTCCAAAGCAAGGCTCCCTCCCACTCGTATTCACTTGTCAGTTTAAATATACTCATAATCTTAATAGAATTCTACGTATATTTGTATTTTATTTGATATTTACTTATCTTGTGCATTTGTAGTTGTAGTTTTCTAGTAGGTACTCTGGGTACTTAGCATAATATTTTATTTCTATAACGCTTACCGCTTACCTATACTTGTAATGCCATTTCTACTTTTTTACAGCACTTTCGTTTAAAATATTTTCCTTCCAGCAACTTTTAGTCGAGTTTAGAGTAATACTACACTCCCAAAATTGATTCACAAAAAACTTTCACAGATACAAGGATATTATATTATATCAGAGAGACTAGAATCGATTTGATCGTAATAGAATCCAATTTAAAGAATTGTCGATGCAATAGTACCAAAGTTAAATGTACGTCAGAGGCACACAGACCTTTTAATTTTATGGTACAGCTTAGTTGCGCCATCGGTAATTTCCCTTTAAAATCAAAATCAATAAAAGATTGAAGGTATAGTGTCAATGGATCGTATTCTCCTATATTTAATTATGCCGATGGATTTCCCAGTCTCAGAAAATTCTAAAACATCTTCCCGCAATAAGTAAATCTATTTAATGGTACTCTGGAGTAAAAAAATTAATTTGTACTTAGCTTTACAATACATATGGATTACTAAATGCATTTCAAAGGGAGAAAGTATAAAGAGAAAGTCTAAGGACAGGGCAAAAGAAAACAATTCCTGGTGCTTACACCGCTACCATTAAGGTGGTGAGTGACACTAACATATATGTTGTGTACTATCTATTATTACTCTAATGCATATTTGAAGGGGACTAACTTTTTCCATACCAAAACAGTTAGGGCCACACATGTTATGTACATAACATACAATAACGATAAATGCCTACCTCCACTTCAGTCGATGAATTCATTCGCTCCAGTTATCAATACAAGTTCTAGTTGACTAGATAGGGAGAATCTTATTCACCTGAAAAAAGCATACTATTTCCTATACCCACCCTAAACGCACACAGTACCTACAGAACATACTTACAATACAATCCTTTTGATCTACTTTACATAATAAAGTACAGAACAAGTATTTCCATTAGTCATTTTTTATAGATTTAAAATACTCAGCATTCAGCAATCTTCCACAGAAAATTCAAAAAGCTTTCATTGGCTGGTTTTGTCGAACTCCCCAAAATACAAGACAAGAAATGAATTATCGCAGATGTTTGTTTCGGAATGCAACAACCAATTATTTTAATGTTTAATACGTACATACTGTATGTAGACGTACACCCACGTACATTCCACTAATACTTAGTATACCTATGTATATACTACTAGATAGACAAATCAGCAAAAATAATCTACAATGCTTGATTTGTTTTATAAAATTAAAAATGTAGCTTATCAAATAGGTATACGCAATTACTCTTGCACCAAATACCGATGTTCGCCAAAGAGATGATGAACTAAAAATCGCATTAAGTAATCTCGAGCTCTCGAGTGTATTTGTTTATTTTGGATATTGTGTAATAGCTTTATGCTAGAGTTAATAAGTTGCTTTTTGTGTAAGAGCATTAATCTAATCCATTTTAGAAAACTCATCAGACCTACCAGGTAAAATCTAATCAATTTTTTGTCTACATATGTAAATATGTATTTCATATTATGTAGTGTGCCGCTTTATTCTGCAAGTACATTTGAACAGCTGCAATAAACGTTATGCCTTTATGCTTTAGAATATGAATGTGTGCAACCGTTCCGTGTTTGATTTAAATTGAAAAAAGTAGTGAATGAAGCTGTCACACCAGAGATACGCATTTGGCACTATCAGTAGAGTGGCATGCATGCATACTTCCAGTATAGGTGTTATTGCTACAATATTTTGAAGAAGATCCATTTCCAGAACGGATTTGTTTATTGATTTGATGATGGAATCGTAAATATGGAATGTATTGCTCTTCCTTACTGCGTATAACTTTACAAGGGATTTGAGTTGTGTGATTTGACATATTGAACCAACTAAATCCATACTGCGAATATTTCTTTGCAAAAAGTGTTCCATGAACTTCGCATACGTGAATACCTTTAATAAGCTTACCTGTGTAATTCAAGCATAACGTATCGTGCGCTTATTAACCAGAAAATAAGGATCCTGCATTAGACATGTTGGAGGTTGATTGGCATGTCATGTTTTCCTGGATTTGTAATAACTCCATTTACATACAGATGTACATATTGTACATAAACTAATGCATAATAATGTAATCCCGTGGAATTCCCGTTTCTCTAAATTGCACCACTGAATTACTTAAGTATGCGCTTACATCGTGGATTCCTGATTCACGTTGCATCGACATCATTACTTTTGTACTAATTTTGAATTTGTATTCCTTATGTTAGGTATTATTCAAGAAGTTTGTGTAACATCTAAATATATATTATAATATACCCCAAGCTACTTACATAAAATCATTTTGTGTAAGGAATAGGGTTATGTAAACAGATTTAGGTAAGTAAACTAATTCAAAACCACCCACACATACATATTTCATAGCTTTGTACATGGCAAATCTATTAGATTGCCTATTGACACAGGAACGAACCCACTCTTTGTATCAATCAGACAGACATCCGTTTAAGCATGGAACGCCTGAGCTGTTTTGTTTTGCACGGTTCGGTGGAATAATAGAAAAGCTCTTGTTTGAGTCGCCAAGCAGGCATAAGCAGGCCAAAGGGGCTTTCACTTTCTTCTTGTCATTTTCACTTCTTTGCTACCTCAGTCAACCGAGGGAAGCTACCAAGCTGGGAAATCTAAGCGTACAGGTTGCAAAATGGTAATAAGAGGAAACTCAAGTTTTCCTATAAACGGCAATTCTAGCACATTTCTACATCTTCCTCGATTACATTACATTAGATTTTACATTCCTCTTCTTTACTGCGGTGGTTTGGGATAGACTGTAGACAGTAGACACAAGTAATATTATTTGATATGTTTCAAACGGCTGCCGTCCTCCTTTCTTCTCTGTAGTCTGTAGTAACATTGGAAATATCATAGAAGGTACTATATATATTCTGAATTCTGGGCTGTACAGGGGTATTTACTATTTACAGAGTTCAGAGAACATTCACATACCTTTTGTATTTTACATGAATGCCTAGGAAAGGGTTTATGATATTGTTGCATGGATTCTGGTCTGACATCATTCATGATCCCAATAATGCAATACTTTCCCTCTGACTGGCTGCCCTCTATATAAATATAAATAGATACCAGTTACAGTTATACAGCTTTAGTGTACTGCATGTAGCGTAATGAATAATAATATAAAGGAAGGGCATGTTTACTTACAATGCATAGAACTGGATGGATTGCTTGGATTGTACATATACTGTATACTGTGTAGTACTTTTGTATTATAACTATAACTTGTATAGTTTACGTTGCTTCACTGTAAATTGTCGATAAGGTTGGGAAATACGGGCACTAACTTAGCTCTGCAAATTCTATGACAAGGACAACATAGTTTGTGCATTACTCTGTATGTATGTGCTCTGCTCAAGTAAAGTTTACTCTAGTAAGGGTGTTAACAAGACTCAGGGTTTACATTTTAATGCTCCGAACTAGGAATACGAACGAACGTATCTGTATTCTGAAAGCAAACTATTTATTCTCAACAACCCAACTAACATCTACATCATATATGTACTAATGCATATACATACATAGTAGTAAGTATATAAGCTGCAGTCAGCAGAGTAAAGGGCAGGAGAAAACACTTTGAGGTTAAATAGGAATTTGGACTTAATCTACTTCAATTCTCTACTTTATACATTGGTTACTCCATAATGCATACTTATGGAATGACAAACAAATGCCTGTGCCCCAGACTATCCAGGCCAGAAAAACCGAGCAAGACTTTAATCACTAGCTCGCTGCAGTGCACGCACTCCAAACTTCAACTTAATGCTAAACCCCAACCAATGTGTGGATGTTGACGTGGACCTGCTTCTCTCAGTTTTTACGTAACGTAAATCCAACTGATAAATCTGACATTTACTTGTGAAGTGAAGCTAAAGAGAAAACAGGGAGACTACTGAAATGAAAGTAGATAGAGTAAACAGTATAGGAATATGAGTATAGTAATCGCAATATTCAAACATAAGAGATTATACTACATACTTATGTATATCTGCAGTGCTCACTGGAACGCATTTTTCGTTTATACTTAAATATTTCATCAACCGTGTATCTGCGTGCATTTATTCCAAATATTTTAGTGTCTCTATATGAAAATAAATATATCAGTTACACTTCCGAACATACCGCTTTCACCAAGCTAAACGTTTACCAAAGTGTAATAGTAAATATATAGTAATCCATCTTTCGCTTTTATGTTAGCTTATGTTGCTTGAATGTTGTATATAACAGCAAGTCTTAGTTTTTAATACAGTGGTTTAACAAGCAAGTCTCTTTTATGAAAAAGTTATATTCAAAAATACTTTGTGGTCGTATAATTGTTTACAAAGTTCAATAAAAATGTTCTCATGTTTAAAATGTGTAACATTTGCTGCGGAGAAAGTAGATCATTATGATTAGCGAAGAGAATAAAATGTTTGGCCTTGCCGAATATTGACTTAATACACTTAATTGAGTGTTGTAAAGATATGTGAGTATTTTTAATACCTACCTCATCTCATAAGAGAACTGAAATGCTTTGTCTACTTATTACTAAGGCATATGAGTAGATTAAATATTGGGTATTATTAAAAACTACATATAATATTAAGTTAGATATATAGTAACTCTAAGTAATTAAATAAGGTAACTCTAAAAAACACTCTTACAAGCGACTCTTACTTCTTACTAAGTCTTAGGTATTACACACTTAAACACTTAGATAATTGCTATCAGTAAATTATCTATATTAAATGTTAAAATTTGAATGAGCATTTCAATTAATAAGTCTATTAAAGTGTGTATGTATTAAACTACCTAGTCAACCTTGTAATGTTGACTCGTTTAATATTTGTCTCAATACCAATCTATAATATGTCCTTAATCCTTAATAGAGCTAAGAAATCAATTGTAGGAGGGTGTTCTTATAATATTTATTTACTATTGATTTACCTACAACGATATTATATGTTAATGCCTAGTTCTGAATACAAACTACAAGCGAAGTTTAGTACTGTTATCAAACTAT
Organism: Tomocerus mixtus; assembly: GCA_034694165.1. Classification (NCBI taxonomy): domain Eukaryota; kingdom Metazoa; phylum Arthropoda; class Collembola; order Entomobryomorpha; family Tomoceridae; genus Tomocerus; species Tomocerus mixtus. Next base: position 68,689 of record JAQFYC010000061.1, on the reverse strand, counting down.
AGAGTATGGACATATTTATTATACCCTTTGTAGTTATAGTGCTTTTATACATGATTCATACGTATTTATCTGTCTGCATTCATATTTATGACTCACTGTAACACTTATTTATGCACAACGATGTAGGGCACGCATCTACAGAAAGAGAAACTATCATTAGAATGCAACTAAATATTATTTCAAACAAAAAATGCCAATATTATTCTAAATCAGGTAATAAAATAGTTTCCCATTTTACTTAAAATAATCCAAAAAGTCATGATTTACATATTACTTACTCTTATGCATATCTGTTAAATTAAGTCCTTAATAAGATAAAATCTTTCCATTCATAATCCTAAGCATCTTACCTATAAAATGGCTGTTATACTTGTTTAGAGTTCGATTGCGAAGTGGGTACTATTACAAGACTTGTATAACCAAGCCACTAGGCTATTAATGGTATAAATACCTGTAATTGTGTTGAATCAAATTACCAATGTTTGGGAAACTTCTCAATTAGGGCTCCTAAAAATCAATAATTGAATAAATAATACAAAACTAACGCATAGTACTTAAGTATTCGTTGTGTTGCTATATTTAGCAATAAAGCAGCTACGCATTAAGTTGAACTCATTTCATTCTTTCTTACCATTGCTATATTTTGGAACTAGAAATAGCTTGTTTGCAATTGCTTATAGTATTTATGACATTAGGCTCAGTATTATAAACATTGATGTTTTGTGTGTTCTATGTAGAATATTAGACAAAATAAATCTTGTTTATGTCATCCCATGCCATACCAGCAGGAATTCGGTTGTCCCGTTTCCATAATAGAAACATGATGCAATATGTAATAATATTTGGCTCTTTGTAGGTATCTCAAGTTCAAATGCGTAATAGAAAGTAAGGATCGCTCTTTTATCTTTCTCCATATAGACAATAACCATTGGACAAATGCTGTCAATATACAAAAGTGCAAGTGCTTTGATAACGATTTGTACTACAAAGCAGTATTAAGTATTGTGCTCTACCTACGCTGTGCTGCGATGGTTTATGCTTATACATTAAGAATATCCGTGTTTTATATGTGTAATTTATTTTGTGCATATTGCGTAGTAGGTTTTGTAGTAGTTTGTGATACTTTTGGCTTTCTCTCATCCTTCCCTGTGCAATAACATGTAAAGCCAGGCAAATAAATCAGGAAAGTCAAGAAAGTATTATCTAAATGGCACAGTCTTACATGTCTGATGGATTAAAGCCTTATTTTGTATTTCTATTACATAATCCTTTTGATGTAGTAAGTTTATTTGTACTACTTTGTTTACCTTTCTAGGTATTCATTATTGTTCTTTAGTCGCATTATGCTTGATAGACAATACCCTTTCTCTAAATATCTCATTAAATGCTGCAGTAGCTAGTATCATATCATTTACGTTGAGGTCGAGACTGAGATTGACAACGAAAAGCATGCTTATGTCTACTACATATCTGTAATTTCAGTTGCAGCAGGATTTACCCAGAAAAGTGACACTTATCAACTCCTATTCGTATATTGGGACAGCTTATTAGTCACTTACAGCTTATACTATAAATGACTTGTCCTTATTCTTATAAAATAATTGTGGAGAAAGGTAAATAACCTGTCTGTGCCTATACTTAATTTATAAAAGAGTATGAGATGTGGTTCGTATGACAGGATGACAAAGAAGGATCCGCAGATAGAACCTTTTTCTATAAAACGGTACACAATGTCTCTAGCTACTAAAAAGTGCCTATACCTATAAGTTATTTTATTTTGCATTACCTGTATAGTTTATCCTCATAGCTTCCGAAAATGAGTATACTTATCCTGTATTAAAATGCGATGGCTAGAAACTACATAGTAGTATGTAAAATGATTGAAACCCAAAATCATTGTCAACCACAATATTTTGGTAATGAATTTTTAAACTTGCACTGCTTTGTTTGTTTGCTAAATGAAAACAGTTTTTCATCCTCGTTGAAAAATGATGCCTTGTCAATATTCGTGTATGACGATGTTATAAGGGGTACAAACAGCCTATAGACTTTACTGCACTTAATAAAAAATAATGGACTTCTAATGTTTGTCCCTATTGTTGCTTATTTATTAACATAAAGATTTGTTCACATCTATCTTGTGTCTCTAGTAAGGAACTACCAAGTATGAATCTTACCTTGGTTTAATACTACAATTACTATAATACATCATAACTATTCTGTAGCAAATGCACGACATATTTAGCACAGCATGATAACATTATACGCCTGCATGCCTAAGGGGATTTGCAAAGGAATGACATTTTTAAGAAGATTTTCATATATCGCGTGTACATGTTGCAATCCTACATAATTATGGATTTTCAAATAGTTGTTAGAAAAGTGGCACTACTTTACTACTGTTACTACTACGAACAGGAAAGATAAATTACAGTTGCATGCACATATTTATTATACTAGGGTACATACACAAAATTTTTAAATAATTTCTATTTCTATTACCAATACTTACATACACTGCACCCATACATTGAAATCTTGTGTAGATGTCAAGAATTGTCAATACATGTGCTTACAGAATACAGAACTGATCTCGCAATTGCATCATACTATCAAATCTGTATTTAAGATGAGTTTTTAATGAATAAATGAAATAATACTGAATAGGACGCTAAAACAATTCCATTCATGCCGCTGTCAAGTTTGTAAATGTACTGTATATTAACTGGTATTAAGCATAATTTAGCAAAATCTACTATATACTTTTCGAAGATTAATTGTTACAAGGTTCAATCAATATGTATGTTGTGCATAAAAAGACGGAAGGATAGTAACAAATATAAAACTATGGTTTGGTATTGACAATGGATGAACTTGTGAAGTAAAAAAGTAGGTTAAGCACGCCCATCTAATTATATGATTAGCGGTCAATTGGGAAGAAGCATGTTTGTCCTTCACTATAACGATTCTACTATGTGATTTAATTGGCCTAGGAGTTCGTGAAGTTTATTTCCCATGCAAATTGCAATTCTAGGTTTAGAATTGGAAGAGAATAGGAGAAAATTTGATAGGGAATTGGGAAGTATATGTTAATAGTCTTAATTACTATTTATTAGGTACATATTCCCGATGAGAATGGGCTTAAAAGTTTTGTCGATGTAGGTACTTCAGAAGCGGTTGCTCCAAATAAATCTGTAACATTCACAGTAAATTAGTAGGACAGTAATTGACGTTTTCATTTTTCATGTAAGCGATGTTACTGGACTGACGCATAAATTGGCAAACATTTTCATTTGCTCTTTGATTAGTATTACATAGATTATAGATACATACATAGTAGCAGCATTGTACATACACGTAGAAGGCCCACTGTTAAAAAGATGAAAAAAATAATGGTACCTTCCTTCGAACAGGTTTTTGTTAGCGTGACTGGCACGCGTTAGCTCTTTCAGTAAGGTTTTCCTATAGGGAATCTTGATTAGAGATGTAATGCGTATTATTTTAAAGTGTATACCTATAATGATCCTAAATCTGTTTGGCTAATCTATTCCGAGCTACTGAGGTTGTCCAAAGTAATTATTTCTCCATAGGACTCTCAGTGCGAGTAAAGTAAAACTGCAAATATTCTTCTGTAAATTCGACAGTCAACTTTTGTGGACGCTGCTGCGAACCAGAAGTCGAAAGATTATTAAAAGTTTTTCTGCTATTTCTGCGAGTTGTTCTTTGTTTCTGCAATTTATCGTACTACCACCAAGTAAAAATATGAGCGGAACAGTTACAAAAGGAGAAAATCTTCCAACTGCTAAAGATGTAAACTTGGCCAGGGACAAATCTCCAGCCTTTTCCTCGGTACCTAAATTTTGTTCTTTGCATTTTCTAATTAAAAATTGTATTGCCTGTTCTGCGCCATATTTTCCAGTAGTAATATTATGTAAATGGTTCATTTAATTCACAGGATATTATATGGAAATTGTAATTTGACAGTTGACAGTGACAATAGCACTGCCACAATTTGTCACAGTAATAAAGATGGAAAGTGGAAACTAGAAAGCTAAGTAGTTACATTTAAATTATTTTGTGTTCATTTATATTCCTTATTAGGCAGACGGAAATACCGATACGAAGAGTAATAGCAGCAGGAGAAACTCTACGAAATTAGGAAGATGGTTTCAGAGCATTCAGAGTGTAATGAAGAAAGGGAACTCATCAGAAGAATCTTCTCCTTCAGCTTCAACGCACAAGAGTGAAAGCATCCGAGGAATGCAACCCAAAGGCACTGAAATGCAAATAGAAATTCTGCATACATTAAGTCAGAGCTCGGATATTAAAATGAAACGGTTGCTTCACGCTATGGAGGCAGCAAAAAGTGAGCTACTTAAGGAAATTGAATTTAGCGAAGTAAGTTCAAGTTGTCCTTGTCCTTGAGATGTATGCTTAAGGGAAGATTGTATACCTAGATACATTGGCAAATAATACTAATGTACCTTATATTCCCATTTCCCACTACCCGCTTGAATAATCCAATTGGAAAGATTTTAGATAAATTAATACTATCTCCAAGAATATTATGATGATTACATTTTGCGATTTTAGGACCAAGGAAAAAGATTGAAGAGGAGGTCGCTCTTCAGCAGAAAAGTATTAGGAAAACCGAAGTTTAAAACAACTTCTGCTGGGAAGGGAGGAAAGGGAATTAAATTCAAGAAACTACATCGACAGAATAACGAAAATCAGTTGACAACGGCAATAATCGAAATCAAAGAGAAGCACAAAGAGCTGGATGCCATGAATCAATTGATTGTTGATCTTCGTCAGCAAAAACACAGCATTATCGAAGGAAAGAGACAATTGGATATTATGGTCACCAAACAGAACGAACATATAAATTCCCTTTTGCAAGAAGATGCGACAAATAAAGAGCAAATCACAGCATTGACGGCTCATTCAAGTACACTACTTCAGAGGCTGATTTTTGAGCAAAATCACGTTGGGGCTCTCCTGCGGGCAAATAAAGAATTTCAGATTAGATGTGAAGCCCTCAATGAACAAATTCACAGCTTGAAAACCAAGTTGGAGGACAAGGACAAGTGTACCGAGAATCACTTCAAAGAATCTGCTACGATGACATGTAATGGCAATGAAGATGATAATGTCATTCAGAGGGGGAAGCTACGCCCGGATTTAAACGGATCCCGTGTCAAGTCAATATCCGATAAGAAGGTGTACTTGATCCTTGATGGACGCCGATGCTTTGTCCCAAATCTCAATAATATCTTCCGTTCGGGCAATACTCCTCATAAATGTACCCAAGCTGAGATCGAAAATATCGTGGAGGGACCCGCTTTATCCTTCAATGCAAAATTGATTCAAGTGGGCGGAGATAACACAGTTTACATGCATTCAAATGGCGTTCGCCGTTGGATCTGGAGCCATTCAATTATGGAAAAGTGTAACTTTAATTGGGAGAAAATAGAAAAGATTTCAGAGGGAGAAATGGCTAAAATTCCTATTGGAAAAACTATTGGAAATAGTAATGTGCTGTGAAATGGCACGTACTTTTGTGCTTTAAAAGTTCTTCGCTTCTCCCTAATGGGTATTAATACTTTATAGGTGTGCCTCTACTCCATACTCAACAAGAAGATATCTTCTTTTTCTTCTATTTTTAGTCTATATACTTAATAATGTGTGCAATGTAGTGCAAAATTACTTTATAGTTCGCAGATAGTTATAGTATTACTGTTATGTTCCACTACAATAGATGAATATTGGTTTTTTATTATTCTGTGCTGTGCATTACTATTTACTTATAGCAAAATTATTTGCCCTTTAGCTTATAGGTATCCACAAGTTTCGTCATTCTGTAAGAATTCATTAAAAATTCTATCATTCATGGAACTAGTAATAGAAACTAGAAACTCGGAAAACTTTCCGTTACCTGTTGTATTCCACTATTTATAATAACAATGACTACCTAGGGATAGTTATTGTTCTTTCTTCCATTTATCTCTACTCCTACGCAATATTGCAAAATTTTATTGCTAGCTTCTGTTTTAGTTATTTCATTCATTCATTCCTGAAGTAGTTAGTTAGGTAATTACTTTTTAGTATACTAAGCTAAATATATTTTGAATTAATGACTGGGTTTTCCTTGATGTTGTGCACGACAATTCCTTTCATACTACTTTAATAAAGTAGGTTGTGCTTTAATACATACTTTATGATGAAACTACTTCGTTGTTCTGTAATCTGTAATGATACCAATAAATCTATCGCTGCCTTATTTATTAAACTGTAATGCTGTACTGTGTATCCTGTACATTTATTACTAATATTAGTGTTTACAATTTAAAACGTTTTACGAAATATGCATCCAAGCGAACTTTAATGGTCGCAGTTTCTCACTTGTAATATTTCATAGTAAATATCAGTAATATTACAAAACCTGATCTTCACATATGAAATTATCAACCAAACAACATTATTATCTTCATAAAATAATACTTACAACATACATTTAGGGGAAAATTTAATAATAATGTCAACTACCTATAGTACATTATGTGGTCACATTACAGGGAAATTCCATGAGAAGTCTCTGTCTGGCCTACACCTAAAGAATAAATTACCGTAATTTCCTTATAGGAAGAATACGCGAAGTAGAGAAAACTAATTCACAACACAAAATAATAATGGTACATTGTATTTGTGATTGAGACCGTGTTTAGTATTCAAATGCAAATCTGAGTGAGATATCTATATTTCTTCTTCTAACGATATGTATTACGAATACTGACAATTGTACCTCTTCGGTACATCAAAATTGAAACTTCTTGGTTCAAAATCTAAATAACTCAGAATATAATTAGTATACGAAGTACTAATACAAAAAATGGCTGAACCTGGAGAGAGGCGTTTGACATTTAGTTTATGCCAATTAGCAACTGATCCAGGTAGGTCATGAAAAGGCGGTTTGCATTTTATTCCATTAAAATAGCATTTTGAAAGTATTTTATATATTTTTTAGTAATTCATTGTGATGAACAGAATCTACGCGCAAAGAACGAGCAGATCATATAAATCGGATAGTTAATACCCGAGAAGCTGGAAATGCGTCTAAAAATTCTGTCGATATCTGGAGAAAGAGTAATATCGGAAATGCAAATGATGTTGCAGAAATACAGTCAAGCAATAATGAGAATGAACATATTCTGATAAACTCATCTGAAGATACTGAGCAAAGTGGTGCAATGCGAAAATGTTTTAATTGCTTCTTAAGTAATGATTTTAACACATTTTAGAATAATTTAATACGTATTAAGTTGGCAATGTCAGCATTAACTAAATAAATACTACATATAACACAACTACATGTAGAAAAATAACAAAAATTAACTGTTGTAGGATTACTTGGAGGAAAAGCTGTGATTGAAGCAAGATTCAGTTTATTTATGATTATATTTGATTGGGTTATTGATTTTTCTGTGGGACTTGTTCATCTTTATAAAGAAAGGTGGCTCCCTGGCGGACTGACATTTCTAATAGTATTTGGTGCTGGTTGTATAGTCACTTTTGCAAATTTCAGTCCTCATGAACTGGAGTAACTACTTTTACGTTAAAATAGGATACGTCATTATACATACCTTTTAATAAACAACTTACGATTTCCTTCTGCTACATTTCCCACATTCTTTCTACCCACTATTACACAGTTAGTGAATATTTATATATGTAGAAAATTGGATATTTTATTAACTACAATTATTTTATTTCTTATTAATATGTAGCGCATCCGAAATTAACTCTGAAATATGGAAGATGGGGAAATTCTACGGAGTGCTGATGTATATCCCTTCTTTTTATCCAATTGTCACGTAAGTATATGCAGATAGTACTAGTAAGTAAGTAAACATAAGTACTTAGGTATACAATACTGAAATCATTTTGAGTTTAAAATAATAATATTAAAATAATATTATTTTATAATATTACTTTCGGTTTCTTTACAAAAATATTTTTTCCACTTCCAACAAGAGCTAACTTTTACATATTGAGCGTAATTTCGTAATGACAATTTAATATTTGTCAATGACAATTTCATTTATTATTATTTGCAGTTTGCAGATTAATATTTAAGTTTACTGTGTTACTATTACACTGTAGGTAATGATGCTTCCTTAGGATATCCTATACAGGAAAGTTTATGTCACAGTGTGTAAGAGTTGCTGAAACAAAATAACATCCACATAATCTTAATTGCAGGACAAAGCTGCGGTTACACTTTACGAAGAAGCTAACCACAGTGGAGAATGAAGAAGATAAGAAGGAGATAGCACGAAAGCACGACATTGTGGAAGAGAAGGCTCTGTGGGACATGTGCTGCGAAAGTACATTTGAAGCCATTCCTCAAGCAGTATTGCAAATCGTAATAGTTTTTGATCGATATTACAAAGAGCAAATAAGAACGAAGGCAACTACCGGAGAAAACGTTATGCAATGGTTTGGTAAAGTAAATAATATACTACACTTACTATACTGATGGATCATAATAATCCACTTGTAATTATAAATCTCCTTATTTGATATTAATGTTCCAAATTAATTATTCAACAGATTTTCTTCCAATTTTAAGTATCTTACTCTCTGTTAATGGAATCTCAATGGCCCCCATAACATTTATGCGCTCTCGTAGTTCGGATTTTGTATTAAAATTAGGGGAAAGGCTTACCGCATATTCTACTCAAGGTGACTCGCACTAATTGCATCTATTATAGTCCATTTTAATGTTTATGTAGGTTGTAGGTATACTGTAACAGGTACTGCACTTATGTGGCTTGGATAACGATTAGATTTAATTACATTAGTGATAGCTACTATGCACAGCTATAATGAAATTTCTACAAACTACGCTTCAGTTTAGAAACTTAACTATGATAACTATAATACGTACATAACATTATATTCTATTTTTAACAGCGTTACGTGTTTTATGCTCCGGGTTGTTTATAATTGGATGCAGAAGATTTCTGGCTACTGAATCCCTTCTACTGGACGCAATAAGCACAGTTCTACTAGCAATAGTAATATTTGCAATATTTGATGTACCCTACATCGTCCGACATGAATTAGAAAAGCGAAATACTGAAGGCTCGAGTCTACAGACGATCAACAAAGTTATCGATGTCGTATTCTTTGTTGCAACTTTTGGGTCTTTTCAGCTATGGGTTTTCTCATGGCTAAATCTTGTATCAGAATACAAGACGCAATTTGTAATTACTGTGACAATTTCCGTCACACTGATGGCATTAACGTACTTCGGCTTATTTTACTACAGACTTATTTCAGTTCATTATCGTGATATTGCAGCTAGTGTCATTGTTTATGCGTATGATGCTGCTAAGACATGGATTCTTTCTGTCTTTGGAGTGAGATCAAAACGAGATCAATCAATTGCTCCAGTTTTATAATATTTATTACATATACCTAAGTATTTAATTATAGGGAGATATTCAATGCTAATGTACAATAATAACTTGGATATTTAATATTTATTATTAAAGTATAGTAGGTAATGGGATTGTATTTTTGTGTACATGTTAAGTTTTTGTTGCTTAATACGAAATACAAAATATAGTAGATCTACAAAAATTACAATTTAAATGCGAACACTTAGTTTGAATTAGAATGTGTTGTAATGTAAATGATATCCATGTTCGTGTCTATTAGCCGTAAATCATGAGATGAGTTTAACACTAATAAATTAGATACCAAATGTCCAAGCTGCAATTTTCTCTTTTTATAGCAGCATAATATTATTTCATGCAAGTTCAATCTGCTATGTATTTATAATGCCAGATTTCCATTTAAGATAATGTGTTTTCCTTGCCTTGCTCACCTCCACACGCAACCTAATACCATAAATATTGTCGATATATGCCTATACACAATATACAGATATTTCTACCTAGATAGATAGTCACAAGATAGAGGTGCATGTATATTCTTATAAACATAACTACAGACTATGCCAAAGGGTTAATGCTAAACTGTAAAATGATGATGAGATTATCTTCATTCAGGCTGTGCTCTTGGTCAGCTAATGCAAACATTGCCTAAATATAAAATGACTCCTATGTTCAATGATATGTACATACATTTCCATTTGCTTTAATACTGCAACATGTTATCATCAGAATACATTAGGGTCTTAGGGTTCGAATCGAACAGTTAGAAATATTTAAAAACGAAATTAGTCTTTGTAAGGACATTCAGTTCTATTCGGGCCGTCATCCACAATGTGTCTCACTTTCAACTAAACCTCACATTGCCAATCTTTGTTCTACTTATTTGTATACTACCTTCTTATTATAATATTTAACTACCTAGTAAGCCACTATATTGAATTGATTGAATTTACAATTTTTAGTAAATTGTCCAAAAAAATGGCTACTGTGACTCCAGGGTAAGATTTTCCTTGTATGAATTGCTATTTAATTATATTTCGATTAAGTATATACTTACAGTTTTAGTATTTAACTTTTATTTTTACAGACCGGGACACTATAACCTATTCACCAAACCTAAACGATATTGGGAACCAATTCAAGTAATATGCTTTTACAAAGACTCAGAATTGTGCATTTCTTGCGCAAAACCATTACTTGGCGATTACTACAAAGGAAGTAAGCTAATACAGATAGATAAAGTACTTACACTTCCCTAATAGTGCAAGTCAAGAAATTATTTTAGTATAATTGCAATATCTTATATATCCAGCTAAAGGGACCTGGTGCCACTCTTGCTACCGAAAAATACCAGAGTCAGAAAAATGTCCAGTGCGGAAGGTACGGCATTGCTTCTTTTTTCACAAACATATCGGACTAGAGAACATCACTCGCCATAAGACGACACTGAAAAGAGTCAAAGAACTGGAGCGTAAAGAAAAAATTATGAGAATCAAATTCGGAGAAATGGTTGACTCAAAAAATCGTCCTATCCACTAAATACAGTTCTCCGATATAATTCTTCCAATACATATACAATACATAATACCGTCAGAATATTTACATGATAATACAATAACTAACAGTAAATGTGCACCGTTTGTACACAAGGGTGTCATAGAGTTTTGAGTCTTCCTTATTACATTGTACTGTATGATCATTTGTAAACCAACATGAAAGTCAAGTAAGTAAGTGGTACCAACGGTGAATTCAGTGACACATATTCCAAATCACAACTTCATTTAAGTATTTTATTCTGTTATGACGGACGGACGGAACACAATAAGTAAATATTTATTACAGATAATACAATCATACTAATAGTAGTAAGTCTATTCTGTAAGTCTATCTATGTGTGGCTTTCTTAAATAATATGTATATACAATATGGCAAATGTCAAAAGGTTTTATTCGTGAATTGGGTAGCTAGGGCATGAATCTGTTCTCTCCTATTATGACATGAGGTACAAGTTCGTTGCTTCGTTTTGAATCTATAAAAAAAAATTAAAACCATTTAAAATTCCAGTACATTAAGTGAAACATGAATAAAGAATCGGCATAATAATCTAAATAATTGTGAGTCAAATGGAATACCTTGTCTGGGCAAGAGACACGAAGGACGATCTTCTCTTTGGAGCACATACTTTGCAGTAAACTTGACTGCAAACTGCACAATGATTTTTTCGTTGAAAAAGGGAGAAAGTTACGTTACAACCTTGGCAAGATTTAACCAACTTATGATCCGTTTTTGCACTTTCTAACTTGAGTCCCTCCTCTGTGACTTTATTAATGAAATCATTGATGGTATCTTCTTTCCTAAAAATTCATATTTGTTACTAATTTGTATCAACATAAACACTTTTGTATTCAGTGCCTGAAAATGTTTAAAAAGACAAGTAACGGTGAAAGCTTTAAACTGGGTTTCTATGTAAAAAGAGAAAGCAAATTATTCCTATATAAATCAAATTACTCTCTCCCACCGAACCAAACATGTCTATCATTTTATAAAACTGCTATAAATACTGGTATATAATATTGAAAAGCAGGGGTATATACAATTATTGGCAAGCAGCAAATATTCAGCCAATTATTTTTATAAAACAACAACTATTAAAAGGTGTTAGCTTTCATTAAAGTGAAAGTGAACTTTCACATTATTGGGTTAATTTAAAAGCAACAGAGATCAACTGGGAATAATGATACTACAATTGTAAGTAAACTGAAGGGACTATCGGTACCTTACATTTCTATCAAAATTGCATACCCTTCATGTTGAAGTTAAAATCTTGATTTAAATACCGACTACAGCACAGCTATGCTACTAATTATAATTCATAATGTATATATTGTATTAATTGCTAATACTAATGACTATAAGTAAGATTGAGCTGGTGGTTAAAGAGATATTAGGATTTACAATGTGCCCATGTGTAGCTTACATTTCATTGTACTTTCACAGAAATACTGTTTTAAATTGACTTAAAAGTACCTTTTTAAACTTTCGGATACAAGTTTCGCATCTTGGATTTCCTTGTGGAGTTCTTCAATGGTTTGTTCCTTGTGTCCCAACTCTTCCCTTAGTTCAAACTCTACCAGGTTTTTGTTTTCAATTTTGCTCTTAAGTTTATCGTTGGCTTTCTTATGTCTGGAAACTTGTTGTCTGAGAAGCCTTTCAGTTTCCTGCATCTCGAGTTTAAATTCTACAGCCTCCTTCATCAACGCCTGATTTTCTCTTTTAAGTAGTTCCAATCTTATTGGCAATTGTTTGATAATAAGTCTTCCCAGGTAGTTGGGGTCGGGACTATTACTAAAACTTCCTTCACTCGAGCTGCTATTTTCCCTGTGGTTTCCTCCTTCGTCTTCATTATCCTCTTCACTCTCATTTCCAATTTCGTTGTCAGCGTCCACGTCCACATCCACGTCAACATCATCATTAACATAATCAATTCCCGAGCCAGTTTCTAATTGTAATAGAAAAGGTGACTGACTCTGCTCGCGAGAGATATCAAGCTCCGAAAGAAGATCCGCGGAATCCCCCGTTTCATCTTCAGGATCTATTAGCACTTGGAGTGGTATTTCATACCGTGTTGGTGTTGGTGGTGGCTGAACTTCATAAATGTTATTATTTTGGATGTCTAAATCTAAATCCTCATCAACTTGGGCCATCTGAATTTGCATCTGTTGTTGCCGATGCTGTAGCGGAGGGTTGTGCGTCATAATTATTAGATTTGGCGTTTGCACGGAATCCCTTAATGGCAAATTATCCGTTGAGCCTGTCACATTCACTTCATGTACGATAGGCTCAATAACTATTTCTGAATTTGGCAAAGATTCGACAAAATCAACTCCAACTCCAACCGACGGCACAGGCACAACATCTAATACAATTTCTGCATTGTGAATCTCAACTTCTGTTTCTGTTCCGCTTCGGCTTTCATTGTTCTCTGAGTGATTTATTATCACAGGATTCTCCCCACCATCCTGACTCCCGTTTTCTGATGAAGGCATTTCCGTGTCATACACATCGCTACGTGTCTGGTTTGCTGTGGCTTCAGTATCTGCTGTATGTACGGATGTTGACGCTTCACCAGTTCGACTTGTATCTTCTGTGTACAAAAAGCACATTCAAATTAAATTAAATTAAACTCAACATACACTGCATAAACACGCATAGAAGCATAGAAAACACGTGAATACATACATACTTAATACCCGCAAATAGGTAACTACGTTGTTGCTAATTTCATCTACATTTGCATAATAAGTTGCTTCTACTCTACTACCACATAAATATATTAAAAGGTATAGCTCAGCGTGTAAAAAGTGGCTTGGCTTAAAGAAAAGGCATGTCAAAACACATCTATGGCAATAATAAAGACAACTGCTGTCAACTGCGTCGTATATATTTCTGTATCTTGTTTGTTCGAAAAGATATTCCTTGAAAGAAATATACTTGCTTAATATACAGAGTAATATAATACAAAACAAATACTCAAATGCAAATGTCTAAGTTGTTTGTAAGTAGAAAAGAGCTTTAGAACAGGGACAATTTATTTTACACTTGCGTAGGTAACTAATTTAAGAAGAATAAATCTTAAGCCAAAGCGTTTTAGTTTCCTCTACCTATACTACTGGTACTAGCAGCACTAACACATTATGGCCATGAACCAATGAACTTTTTACGCTTTACATATGAAACGCAGATTAGTTAATCACTTTTCTTCGTAGAACAATGATAATTAGATTATATGTATCGCAGATGTGTTTTGTCTGCCTCACGGCTAAGTGTTTTCATGTTGTGTAGTGTAGGAAAATAATAAAAAATAGTTTGTAAATATATTATGAAGATTACGTTCGTAATTTTCCGAATTTTCTGGGTCTGAATCCCTGGAAGAACCATAGTGGTTATGGAGAGTAGCCAATTTGGATGCCAAGGCTGTACTGCGAGCTGTGCCGGCCAGTAACTACAATATCACTTTATTTTAATAGTGCATAATACTATTTCTATAGTATACAATCAAATTGCATGTGAAAGTTACGTACTGCACTGAGTTTGGTATTTCGTGCAGAAAAAATGGAAATAAAAGCAGAATGCAATTTTTGTCACTCTTAAACTATGTAATTGTGCCAATAAATAAAACAAAGAAAATGAAACCTTTGAATGTAAAAGGTGACATTCCTCTTCTAACATCCGTAGGCGGTTAGCTCTCCTAATTACCCGCTCAGAAGAAGATTCTAATTTTTTAAAAAGGAATTGTTTGCATAACAAATGGAATATAAAAAATATAATTTAAATAGTAGAGTACCAAGTAGGGAACAAGATAAGATGATACATACTAAGATAGAAGAAAAACAAGAAATTTTTGTGGATTATTATGTGTACTGCGTAGGAAGCAAGAAAGGGATTAGAGTTTAGAGTAGAGAATAGAATTTAGGTAATTTAATTTTAGATATTGCGACTTATTATATTGAACTAGATAAACAAACTACGTGCCTTCTGAACTAGTTGCTGCGTCATCTATTCCTTCGTCTTCAGCATCCCCTTCAGCGGCAGTGGCTTCAATTTCTTCGACTAAATCCGAAACCATATCTTCTAAAGGGTCCAGGTAATCTTCTACCAGTATTTCTTCGTCAGGTATTAGTGTAATCCCGTAAGCACCTTCCGTTTCATATCCTTCATTAATTTGCCCCTCGCCGTCCTCTCCTAAAATGACAGCGGAACCTTCTTCATCTTCATTTGCAGAAGACGAAGACATGTTTTCCGAAAAGGCACTCTCTTGAGAGGATTCTTGCTTTCGTCTGGAAAATTCATCACGCAGATTTTCCCAGATTACTTGACTTTCAGAATTCTTCTGACGGGCTTTTAGCCATTTTTCTCGCGATGAAGACAAGTCGGTTTTTAATTTCTCTAACTGACGCCTTTTTTCGTGAAGCTCATACCTGAAAATATTTAATACAGATCAAATCATATCCATTCCACCCACGCTACGGAAATAGTGGTGTTTATACGTATAGTAAAATTTAATATGTATATTTACTTTAATACAGCTTCATTTGTATGTAACTTATTATGTTGGACTTTCAGTTTCGAAACTAAACTCCATGTCTTATTCAATTCTACAGTGACACAGTACAATCGCCTTTCTTGCTTGTCAACCTACGTAAAATTATATATACACATTAGATTTAGGTACATATAAATATTATTAATAATAATCAAATGTTTTGGAAGAAAATCATTTTCAAATCTAACCTTCGTTTCCAATTTTGAGTTAAGAGTTTTCAGCGTATCAATTTCTTTTTGTAATGCTTTCTTCTCCAGTATCAAATCTTTAAGTTTAATAAATGTTCTGCTTACACTGAGTACTAGCTGAGGTCCTTGTACTGTATCAACACTTTTATAACAGCTTTCTTCACCTGTAGCAAAAACAAAACAAAATACATAAATTAAGTAGGTACAATACAAACCTCAAATATTTTATTCTGATCTACATAATTTTTTTAGATCAATTCATTCGTAAAATACACATTTTTAATGAATGCCATCTCCATATTAATTAAATTAATTGTGTTAGAAATGTGTCAAGTTAAGTATAGTTAAATGAAATGCAAGATGTATGAAATGTATATATTTATTAACCAGGAATATCTTCTGATTTTTTCTCGATGTCAATTTTATCAATCACGTTCTCCAGATCTATGGAAGGTCTTCGGTCGTTTTCTTCGCTTTCTCTGTCCATACCTTCTATCTCGGGTAAATTGTGTGTTTCTCTGAAGGAAATTATAAAATATATTATCTTTCTTATCTCTATTGTCTCACATTATCGCAATTCTTGGATCGTCTAAAAATAAAGTGTATCATACACGAGAAAGTGTAGTATACAAAGAATAATACACAAGCATGAAATATTTACCTAACGATATCACCAATAGCTCTAATTCTGTCAAAGTCGATAAGAACCAAGTCTGTCTCATTAAATAAATTGTTGAGCAAAGACATTTGATATGAAAGCACTTTATTCCTGTCTACAGTCACGTTTAGCTGATTTTCCAGTTTTCTCACTATACTTTTGTGATCATTCACTAATTTATCCAGATCTGACAGTCTCCCGTATAGCTTGTCATTCCTTTCCTGGCTTTCACTTAACTCTTGTTTACAAGTTACTAACTGCTCTTCCGAACTCTCCAAGTTGGAAATCAAACAGGCAATTCTATTATCGTAGCTGGTCTGCATTTCTCCAAGGGATTCGACATTCCGTTGAAGATTCCCTGTCAACTCCAAGCATTGTTGTTCAGCAGACTCCACTCTTCTTGTTAGGGATTGCCTAATACTGCGTTCTCGATCTATAGCATCTTCGAAGTATTTCAGCTTCTCGATGAGATCTTTGGCCTCCTTTTCCCTAAGGTCAATAAGACCCTGCTTCAAGGAAGAAACTTCTTTAAGGACTGCCAACTGAAAGAGAGAGGTTATAAGTTATATTATGTAATTGGAGGAGTTATTAATTGACTTCCATAATAACTATCTAGTATTATTGTCGCAGGTGCATTTAGGCATATCTATGCAATTTTTATGCGATATACAAAATTTGCAATTCTATAGAGTGTGCCATCAGAAGCTAAAAATGCGCACAGACAGGAAATCTATTACTTAGGTATGTCAAATTGTGCGAATTTTCCGATTCATTGATCTGTAGCATTGCAAAGTTAATTGTCGAAATTATTTATAGCGTCTGTTGTTATACGGTTCGATGGCTTACACCCTGCTTGCAAAACATACGATACGGTAAAGACGGTAATCTACTTTTAATGATTATAACTACAATCTCCAACGGTGCCATGTAGCAGTTTACCTGGCTTTGCAACCTGGAACAGTTCCGACATCGTTCGTTATCACTATGAATATTGCTTTCTTCGTTATTTCCAGACATTTTGATGGTAGCTTTACAAATGACAAACTGAATGTGGATATAGGTACTTCCTGTAAAGTTTCCAAATTGAAACTAGAACATGACAATCACAAACACGACAGACACGTTTCGCTGCGAAGTATAACACTTATACTATAACTGTAGGAAATATATATGTCGAAAAAGATGGCAATATTATGTGTTCGTAGGCTAAATATATATTATTGGGAACACATTCGTATATTATTAGTAGTTGTAGTTATTTGTATTTTCCTATTACTTATGTAGTATTTACGTACCTATATCCATGTACTAGGTACACTTATAGGTATGTTACTTTAAAATTCACACAGAATTACTTTTACTTCACAAAATTTACAGCTACCTTAAATGTAATGGTGCTGATTCACAACAGGGTCTATTTACAGACATGATGGCTATGACAAAATCTGATGTAATATCAATACCTATCAATAAGGATAATGACTAACCGTACATACTCTAAGAACAAAATAAATAATTTCCAAAGCTACCCACTAAAATATGGAAGTGATCTAAAGGAGAGGGAATCTTCACGGATAGTCCTGATTCTCCGATTTCCTCTAGAAAACTAAAAATGATTTTGAGTTTTTAGGAGAGAAGGAATATACATACAACTATACAAGACAAGAGGGGATTAAGCAACAAATTATTATGTAAGTTGCATGTTTTTACTATGCAAGACTTGAAAATACATGCCACTTCGAATGTTATGTATTTGTATGCATCCTGTCCCGTTTAGTTAGTTGCATGCATTTACTAGTACACTGCTTTTTGAAATCTGTAGCACTACTTACAACTTACAATACATAGGAGGACAGGCCAAAAATACATCACATTAGTTTCCGTGTTACATTTATAATTTTACATTTACTACTAGTTTACATATGTTAGTATCTCTTCCCCATACATCCTATACAATTATGTGTCATAGCCCCAACGTAGCTCCAGGCATACGGACCCACAGACCCCAGTTCCCACTGTTAGGTATCTATGTATCTTATGTAAACCAGTTAAGGACAGGTTCGTTGCGAAGCGACATAAACGGTCGTTATAGGACATTCCATGTTATAAAGCAGTTTAGAAAATATGTGTCTGGTTCTAGCGCTTCAATGGATTTTGAAGTGGTTGCTCTCAATGGATTCACTGGCTAGAGCGTAGAGCGAGCACATTTTGAAAAATTGCTTTCATATAAGTTTGATAGGCACATACATGCGTGAAAACAGCCAGAAATGAGTTTAGCATAATCTATGAGGGTTTTACGACGTCCAGTGCAAAAATATCAAAATGTGCTCACTCTACGCTCTAGCCAGTGAATCCAGGAATCCATTGAGAGCAACCACTTCAAAATCCATTGAACTGCCTAGAACTAGATACATATTTTCTAAACTGCTTTATAACATGGAATGTCCTATAACGGCCGTTTATGTCGCTTCGCAACGAACCTGTCCTTAAATACCTACAGATATATAATTATCATAATTATTCCCTATTTCATTATTTCTTGGCAGTATTTGGAATTTTGATAGTGCTCCTAATAGTGAGTAAATCAAAGTTTAACCATAAAATTCATCATAAAGTTTATTCAGTTTAGATTTAATAGTATCCTCGAGACAATTAATTGTATTATATTTTTTATTATTTAGTAAATAATATCAATACTATGGTTGTATTCATTATATTTCACTGAACAGAACCTAAATACACGTATGTAATAGACATAAGAAAGAGTGCATGTGTTTACGACTCCAGGGTTTTTTATCAACATGTCGCACATCTTATTGCAAACACTATAATAAAAAATACATAGGTAAAAAGTGGATTAGATTTGTCATGAATCCTACTGGAATTGTAAGTTTATGACATATATATCCAGCTAACTTATGCTTTTACATTCAAATGCAATGCACTCTGATTTAATATAAGTTACGTGATGCCAGGGAGGCTAGGACAGAGCAGAGAAACAAAGTTAAACTGAAAAACATGAAAAGTATATTATGGTAGTGCCACGAAAGGAAGTCAATCCAAGCTGACGACTGCATCATAGCACAGGATTCCAGTGAACACAGTTCACATAGCACAGTTACTTCCATTCCACAGTTGCTTCTCGATGATAAGTAATGAACATATGTACATACTTACGATTAGGTGCATAGATATATAGATATAGATACATACATAGTATATCGTTTTAGTTAGCTTATGTTAGTAGGAAATACGAAGGCGTCAAAAAATAGCCTTGCCATACCAATCTGTTCTTCTATGTCTGTGCCAATGCTAATATTAAGTTAAGTTTCCTTTCCTCAAAGTATGTATTCAGTAGTACAACGATTATCGGTTTCTTCCGGAAGACTTCGTATTGGTTTCTTTTTGGATGAGAGCCCAAGAGGGGAATCCCCGTGACGGCTTGGCTTCACTCGCTTCAGTTACTTTACTTGACAGTAGGAAGAATAATATGATCCATGCCATCAGCATTAAGAACTATGAGCTACACCCTACACCATACATACACCATATAGAAGATGGAAGAAAAAAGTATAAAGAAATTCTCAGAAAGAGATTTCCTCACAGAAAAACGATTAGCGAATTCTTTAATGTGCTGTGCTACAGTGCTGGCTTTAGAAACAATAATGAATGGAGAATTGATGTCTACTCAACATCAGTGTCAGGTTATGTCAGTTAATGCGAATAAACTTTTTACTACTTCACTTACGGATCCTGAAATAAACTTAGCACTATGTAAATTCATTACCTCGTTCATCAGGGGTCACTTCAGAAGTTCAGATTAGGCTGCTAACTCTTATTTTATTTCATTATTGTCCTTGTTCTTTCAAAATTCCACTTCAAAATGAAACTTGTTACATATTTTTTACATTATTTACGCATTTTTCTGACAATCAGCAACTATAGGAATTTTTATTGCTAATAATAATGTAATATAGTAGTTTAGTCATATACAGTTAACCTTTAGAGAGAAAATTATCGTTGTTTATCTATTATCGTTGCATATAAATAATACAAAAATTACACAATTATCAAAACTGGAGCAATTTTTATTAGTTTGTACTTTGTACATTATATTTTATTGCAAATATTAATCTTAACGTTTCATTATAGTTAAATTAACATTCTATAGTTTGTACGAGAAGGGGGAACGTGTAATCATGATTGACTGCTATAGCTTTAGCATAACCTCCATGTCTTATGTATGGAAACACTTGGTGATTCGTACTGAAATAGTTTCGTGATGTCAGAGATGATGCTGTTGCAGCATTAAGCACGTGCAAAATTATCAGCAGGAGAAATGTAAAGAGCAAACAGAAGAATATTCTGTATTTTGCATAAAGGCCTTCAGTTAACATGCAGGCAGAAGATAGAACGCTTTACTTTAGACGTACTTACGATTAGAGCCACTCTGATCTAATTTTAGAATATTATTTCGTCTGATCTCTGTTCTGTATTATGTATGCTTAAACTAATCATAAGATAAATATATTTTAAAGATCTAGATATTTTCTTTAGCATTCTTCTCAAAAGTTGGAATGTATAGAAGTAATAAAGTATCTATAAAATAATTAGTTTTTCAATTGAATTCATTTACATTAGAACTAATGTTGTTTTATTGCACATTCATTATTACACAGATACACTGATGTTTAGGGATAAAACGTAATCTTGTAATTACATAATTAGAAACGGTAATTTGTTCCGAGTAGAATAGCGAAAAGTTTTAATTAAAATAATTACTACGAGACCCGAAGGAATCTATTATTAATCTCAATCTCACTAAGAGTTTGGGTTTGTAGCTTGCAGTTTGTGATACAAGAAGGTTTAGGAAGAGTGAGGTGAGGATCCAAGTTGCGACTTTGAGACAATTTCAGAGATGATTGTAGGGTTTAGAATTTATTCGACTAGCAATGGACATCTGCGAAGGAAGTTGTGCTCTAGATTCCTTGTCTAGTTCAGAAAATGTAGTTTTGCCACACTAGAGGGTTGCTCTACTGCTCTGAGTTTCTCTAGCAAACTTTTCCCGACTTTCCCATCTAATCCATTGCTGGGAAATATTTCTAGGTGTTTACTATTTATTCCTAATACTAAGTAGGTACATGAGCTTGAGTAGCCGTATACTAATTGTGGAAATTAATGAGTTTCTTCCGACTATAATTAATTACAGTTATACTGTACTTTTTATAAACTACAGATAAGTACCAACATTATTAAAGAATTTATTACTGAGTAATAAAAGTAATGCTACTGTATTTCGGAAACAATACACACATAAAACTTAAAGGATTACTAATGCTGTTGGTAGATCACTATCACAAAGGTTATTATTATTGTAGTTGTTCAGTTTTCAAGAGATACTTGAGGTAAACAACTACTAAGGTCAATTTTAAAGAGAAAATTATCTTTATGTAATAAATTCACCTTTAACTAGAAACAATTGTTGCTTCGTAAGCATTAAATATGTAATTAGAGTCAAAATTAATGTAAGGATGTATGTACTTAGAATACGTTATTATTCCTCTCTGGTTTTCATTCTCACAGATTGGCTAATAAAGGGAAATGACATACTAGTATGTACTTTTAAATAAAAAATAACTAAAGGAAAGGTATTTTAAAGAAACTAGTTGAGAAATTAGCTATAATTTTAATTTTTTGAGCTTCTAGAATATCTTCGTTTTTCAAGAATAAAAAGTTGATTTGGTTGGGATAGTATCACACAGTATGGGATATTAAAGGTAGAATAAGCACCGCCGAGTGAATTAAAGAACTTGTTTCGCTAATACATGGCCAATTTGATAAATCAAGTTTATACATCAGAAGCGGAATGCAGTAGCCAAATGCGAGTTTGCTAATTAGCAGGAAGCTATGCTCTTGCAGATCTATTAATTACATTAAACAAGAGAAAAAATAAAATAACTCACCGTGTACTTAAAAGTACAGCATTAGTATTGCGTTCTTGTGTAAATCGGAGTACTGTTCTTTAGCTACATTAAAATGTTAGGTCAAGGCAGGACCGCCTTCTTGTGTATAGAGGAGTATAATGCATTTTAGCCTGTAAAGAAAATTTCAATTGTAACGTTACATGGAAATCTGAATCATTAGCTAATTTGTGTTGTAGTAAGGCAGTAGCATTTACATTTCCCTTACCTAACCTGAAATTTATTAAGCTTTTGTGTATAGCCTCGAGGAAATTCGAGCCGTCATAATCATATATGAATTAATTATTTATTACTTTAGAGAAATTGTACAATTTGATTATAATTGTAGATTTTCCTTTATGGAAGATTCGCGGAATTAATAGAGAATACGTACAACAATACAGGGTAAGTTACCGTACAGGAATGAAGTAAGTGATTGGATGGGGAAAAACTTTTAATTTTTCATCTTTGCTAATTCATAGCTACCTGAATGCATTCTTTCATTTGGGAACCTACCTTATAAGTGAACTTTGTGCAGAAAAACTTTGCGTTTTTGCAACCGTAACTACATACTTACTGATTAATTGTAATTGTTTGTAGATTTTGTGTCTACATGCATATATTTATGCATAGCTAATGATAATTTGAAAAGAAGATTTTTTGTTTAAGCTAACCTGACTTTATTTTCCTTACTAATGAAATTGTACATTCAGTAGCAAATGGGTAAATGCTCAGGTACGTAGCATAAATAAATGTTTTACTGAATTAAATTATAGAAAAATTTACAGTACAGTACAGCAACGAAATTCATTGCGGCAAACACGGATGGCTTTGGCTATGAAATCATTTAGTCGTTCATTAGTGCATCGCATGCATCGCAATATTTACAATTCTAAATTCCAACATACATACTTATTATACTCAATTAACAAATGCAATGTATTAGTAAATTGTACATTATACTGTATTCGTATATAGTAAACTTTGCCTGTGCACTTTTCCATAGATGTAAAAAAGTTTTGACTATAGACGTGTAGAGTAATGCATGTACAATTCGTGTATACCTACATGCATAGTATTCTATATGTACACAATGGTATGTGTGAGCAAGGCAAAGACTACAAGACATAATTACACTTAATTGCAGCCTTTGCCCTCCCTTACCTTCCTCCATAAATAAGGAATTGTGGTCAACGAGGCGCCGATGAAGTAAATGCTCCTTTCTTTACGTCTAAAGCCTAAAGCAAAGCGAATTCAATTTTTCTGACTTTCTTCCATCATCCGTACTAATGTTTTGACTTTCGGCACTCTTTCTTTGCAGCAAACATTTCTTATCATCCTTGAATCTTGAATACGTAGTTATCTAAAAGTTTTGAATTTTGCTAAATATTTATTTATGTACAAACCCTAACAATAATTTATCAATAATATTTTGCAGTAAAAGTGATATTCCCGTGTTTTAATAAACTGCATTTCTCGACGAACGGTTAACATGCCAAAATGCGATGCGGCATAGGTACATACAATATGCTACTACGCGAACACGGATAGAAAATGCACCAATGTAAAGAATTAAAAACAACCTGTATATAATATCAATATGCTTATATAATTCATTATATTGTAAATTGTATCAAAAGTCTTTGTAGGTATAAAAGATGGATTGCTATGCGTATTGATTTGATGTGGCACTCGAATTAACATTCATTACTTACACAATTTTCATATAGATAAATAATCTTATATAAGAATGGCTTAATCCAATTGTTTTAGGATTCATGGTGACAAATTGTATGTATTGAGGATATGCAAAAACCCGAGTACTCGAGGGTTCGGTTAGGGTTAATCTGTAGTGTTAGCAAATAGAATGAATAATGGGTGTTTTGGCATTTGTCAACTATAGTTGTCCCTGTGGACAAATGAAATGCAATACCAAAACCAACGCTACATAATATGTAATATTTGGTTGGGGTTGGGCAAAGTGGACCGTTAATTAAGTAGTAGTTTAGTTGCATCATGACATGCATGCCAATTTTTATGTTTATAAACGTTCTTGTAATGCACGGTTTTTGTACTGTGTAAATTAAATTAAATTTTAGTCATTTTGTAGTTTTGTAATCAAAGCTAAAACTTTAGAACTAAAATCATTCTGTATCTATTGAATGGCAAGAGTGAAAGAAAATTGAATTAAAAGCAGGCACTTGTGAACATTATGAGTTGGAAGTGTACTCAATAATATAGGTATATCTATACAGTATACATATGTACAATATGCGCACAAATCCCCATGATATCCCCATGTATTTACAATACGTAAGTACATATTGAGGAATGCATTTAATAACAGATGTGGTAATGCTAATTAAATACAAACCGTAATACTACACATATGTATTACAAATATAATATTATATAGAGTATAGATAAGGCATTTAGCTCTCCTGTACCTTACATGAACAGGAAAATAGTATAGATTGCGTTGCCTTTTTTCCATCCACATATTAGTAGGTATCCTAGAGTTCTGACTATTTAGACTATAACCTTTATAGATCATCGTGCAATTAGATAGCTTGGTTGTTTAAATATTATATATTATGAAAATATAAGAATAGCTGCAGCTGCAGTGAAAGTAAGAATATTTAGACGATAGGCTTCTCAGGATTACATACACGCGTATCCACTTTCTCCGGGTTAGTAAAACAAACTGCTAAGTAGCTGTTTTACATAAAAATTTTAATACCGGAGGGTTAGGTTCCACAAGTTGTCATATATTTTACGTATAACTATAATACTTAATTTATATTGATAATCTTCACAAATCATTTCATACCGTAACAATTTTGCTACTTTTCCTCTTGTAGAACGCAAGACAACGCAGTCTAGTACTCATCATCAATTATGCGATTGAACCCCTGAAGATGTTATCTATAGACTATACTATATAGTACCCAAGTGCAGATACTTGCCAATGAAATTTGTGTGCTATATTTTGTGAAGTAGTAAATGTCTACCGAATTCGGTATTCTAGAATCTTGAGAGAGACCAAAGTAGAGTAGAACTCGGAGGAGGGGAACTGCTGCTTAGTATTCCGTTCACATCATTTCCTTTCCTTAACTCTGTCCTTCAGAAGGGAAAGCAAGGAAGAATACTAAGGACAACAGAGCTACACAAAAGTAACATAAACTAGAGGATATCGTTGTATTATAAGTTTCTCCACCAAAAAAGTTCTTTAGTTTACGCAGTCAAAATCTAAATATAAGTTCTTTAATGTTTGTAAAAGTACTGTTGTAGTAAAATTCTTCATTTGTAATATCTTGTGACATAATAATTACTAGTATTGTGTCTTAATACGGAGTACGAAATACTACATATCTGGGGGAGGTGTATTTTTGCTCTCATAGATTTGTATTTATGCACATTTAACCACGTTATGCAATATACATTAAATATATGTCGACTACATAGATATATGAAAACAATGGCAAATGTGCAACTGCCTTAATATGATTAACTGAACTGAACTATAGATACGTATGTCCATATAATATATGCTAATACTTATTACTATGACATAACACACATACTACACGCATGGTGCATAGAGAATGAGAAAATAGTACAATAGGATAGAGGAGGACAACGGAAGAGGGAACCGGCAACCGACCTTAACGAAACCCCCCGCCGCGACAGATTATACACTTCGGTGTTTCCGATTTTCCACCCTAAATTGAGCCTAATTACAGCAGATAGATTCGATCGATGCTTTTCGACTGACAGGACTATCCGAAACAGTAAACTCACACACACAGAACACAAAAACTCTTTTTCCGTGCAAGTTCCTTCCTATTATATCTGTATACATGTTACATAAATATAATTTCTGTTATATCCCCATAATTCTTCTTATGATGCTATTCTAGTAGTATTTGTATTTATGTGAGTAGAATAGGACTTGTGAGGATACATTTATCATTCCTTATATAAAAAGAGACAATTGAGTTTGTATGTAGTATGTAGGAGACGAGGAGTAAGAGTTAGTACCATTTTGTTGTATGTATGCACTCGTATCTGTAGTTATTGTCATCATTATCTGTAGAATGTAGGTCCATAAATATATTATTCGTATGTAAGTATCTGTAAGTATGAATTTGGACCAGCGAGAGCGAGTGAGTGGAATGAAATGGGAGATGGTGATAGTACTACTAATGGTCTCAACCAAGTTATTTACCTCCATCTGAATCGTATTATTTACAAGTCATAGTAAACGAAAGCAAACCACATATTACACTCGTATCTGTCTATCCATCTCTTTCTCTATCTATCTATCATGAATCATAAAATGTGTAAGGATCGAACAGGAGAACAGAACAGAGAAGAGGACAAAATAAAATGGGATGCAACGGAGGTTTCTTCCTTCATTAACTCGATTGTTAACGTGCAAGAGTCATGCGATAAAAAATCATCTAGCAAACTATGTAGGATTCCCTTCATGGATCATTGAAATTCATATTCATGATTCTATAATGTTGACTGTTGGAGTGTACAGACACTTTTATCCTAAATACCATATTATATACTCCTCTTTGTGATATACCTTATATAAATGCAATAATGTGTCTAGTACTATTCGTAATACGAATGTTTCTCACTTGACTTCAGATAGATTCGAAGATAATTCTTTTTATTGTGTTACGAGAAACTTATGATACGGTACTTACACAAAAACACATATCTTTATTGCATATCTGTGTCTTACACATTCACATACCTTTTTAATTTTTGTTCCAAAGTTTTTATCTATTTATTATCACAACAACGAAATATTTATTTTTCAAACTGAGTTATTACTGAATTCTGTGTACGAGATGAATGCTTTTCAATACACTAACTGTAAGGTTTGTTGGGGTTTTGTGGTTGGGCTACTAGTACTAATATATATTTGGTTTCAAATTCTTAACCAGTATTTCGCTAATGTTTATTTGGGTATCCCAGGTAGAAAATGAGAAACCATATTTTTCCATAGTGCACGAGAATGTTTCTAGCTTGACTATTAATGTAAAGAGCTTTTTCATCTGTGAGATTGTATGAAGTTTGAGAAGAATAAAAGGTTGCATAGTTGTAATTCTTGTAAAAGACTCATTCTTTTATTCCAGTGCGATGTCCAACAATTATCATTATCATAAAAACAACACTCGTAAATTATTTAGGTATACACAAACGTACAGTAATCATAAATTAAATGTATTTTCCGTATTTCAAAACGTACTTATGGACACTATAGTACAGGAATTAAAATTAAGTTCCAATCCGGAGTTGTATAAGTATGTAAGAAAAGTAGGACTTTCAGGCATTTATAATATTAAAGTATACACAAATATCAGGGAAACGCTTGATTATATGTAATATCAGAATATCAATGTACTAGCTGCTCAATATAACCTCAATACAACCGCACATTATATTTAAGTGCGGAACTATCTGCATCATTTGCCGTTGTACGTACCCGTCAGCTATTTCATAAACATGTCCATGATGATCTGCACTTAGCGTTTTAACTTATTGTACTTAAAACTTTTCCATAATGTCACATTAACGGTCAGGAATTCAAAAACTGCTGAAGATGTCTTTCATATAAGATACTATATGCAACTACGAGATACCGACGGACCTGAGTAATACTATAGAAAACTTTTGGGAAAGAAATGTAAAATAAAAAGGTGTTTAAATGCTATAATACTTAGTAAATGTCCCAACTATGTAGTTATAAGATATTTTAAATGTCAATTGAGTTACTGTTTAGTATGTTTTAGATTGGTATGTGGCATGTGTCTATTAGAGTAAGTGTATTGGATTGAATAGAAATTGACATTAGAGTTGAGACGAGATGATGAGTTGCTTTTGCTTTAGTTGCTACAAATACATACAATGACGCGGCACATTTATTTACTCGTTACTTTTACTTCTGCCAAGTATTTGTATGTAAGCATATGCTATCTTGCTCTGGCCTCTATGTTAAATAGTGTATTACGGATAATATTATAATAATATAAACAGTTCATAGACAGAGTAATAGCAATCAAGTGAAGGAGTAGAGCATTGTAAGTGGAGAGGCTGCTGAGGCTGAGTCCGAGTCGGACAATTGGGACGCGGCTGACGTTTTTTCGAACGAGTTCCCTGTAAATCATAATTCATGTTTCATATCATACTCTTTTAAAAGTCATTCACTCACACGAAGTCAACATAGATAAGTAATACACAACAAAACAAAAATGTAATGCAATTCAATGGCTATTATAAAGTCAAACAACGTGCTATCCTTTTGCTTACTGTAATACAGTATGTACTGACTGTACCTATGTGCTTGTTTGTGTAGTATGTTTTATTTATTTGTGTACCTTTGTGTAGACTGTAGACTTTACTATTTAGTTAGAGTACTTCTAACTATCTAAGTCTTCCACAATCGTAAGAAGACATTTTAGTTTGTACTTGCTGCTATTACGTATTAATAACATAAATATTATGCAATAGGGTCAAATGGATAAATTAGTCACAACACAAATGTTAATAATTTAATTAATGTATTTAGTACCTACCTACTTTTAATATAAATATAATTGTCGTATCCGATTTATGGAGTAAATGCAATTGTAGGTTCTGTCAAACAATAAAAAAGATTCAATAGAAAAAGTGATTAAGTTGCAGTGCATCACTCAGTCCATTTGAGTAAATCGACTAGAATGCTCTGCTTATTATACTTAATTACTTATATAGTACTATATAATAATATTTTAATGTTTATATTAGAAATTGGAACAAACTAGAAAGCAACAGTATAGATTTAAACGACAAAATACAAGCACAATTGTTACATTCAAATGATTTTCCTATTCATTGGAACGATATGTAAATCAAATTCACTATGAGCCATACATCTGATCTTACGGATTAATTGATACCAGATTGTTATATTTATTGCATAATGGTCCATATTAATCTAGCTTACATATTTGTAGGATCGTAAATATAATTTGCAAAGAAAGTTCCAAAGAAAACACATAGTACTATTTACTACGAGTATATTAACCTTCTGAGTCTATAATTAAATGTTATTCTTTAAAGGTTTGTTTGCTATACATATGTACTTATGCATACGAACTATTACATATAATGCTATAAAAAAGTGTGGATCGAGCATAGTTGATAGTGTAACTACTAAACGTAACAAAGATGGTGTAGATAATATTATAATACATTATGGAATTAATAAAATTCTGCTATAAAATTCGTTTATGATCGAAAGAATTTAAAAAAAAATCTAACCACCTAATGGTTAGTACATACAGCAACTTATAATTTTAACCATCTAACCAAAATCATATATAGACTAATAATAAGTTAAATATTTAGCTTGAGCTAAGTAGCCCATTTGTACATATCACATATATCTATTTTAGCTGTTTTCTAAGCAGTAAAAATGCATTGGATGATATTCCTACAATTTCAATACTATTTGTATTCCATACATACGGGCACTTTTACTTGTCCAACTCTAAGTACTTAGACTACACATGTAGGCAATATTTAGACTGGTAATACAAACTACCCCTACGAATCGTGGAATCTACGCCTACAGAGACTAATACGTCCGCATGAATAAAATGTGTATTTTTTGATTGGGCATATGATTATAGGAACTACGTTAGTATTACTGATATTACTACCTGTCTGTTGTTATAGGATATAAATAATAATGACTGTGTTCGTCTATTTAAGCCATTTTCCTTTAGTTTCCTAGTGCTTAGTTCAGTTAGTTCCCTCACAGACAGGGAGGGAGGAATAGCAATAAAATGCATAGTAATTACATAGTTCAAGGTACACAAAATGGAAGGGTACAGTAAGATGACTACACTAAATAGTCTGTTAATGAAGCGATAGAGGAAGTTCGTAATTAGAGCAAGTAACAAACCATGATAGTTTTTTTTCTGCTTAGCCATATGTTTCTTCTGACGAGCTCGGGAGTTTTGAAACCAAACTTGAGTGACCCGTTTGGAGAGACCGGTGATTTGGGCTATCCGTTCTAAATCCTACAATTTTCATAACAATACATTTCTCACCTCATTTTTTCTTATTTAACATTGTAGTTGTTACTAACAAGCATTTAACTTTGATTTGCTTTGGCATTCCATAAGAAAATGGGTACCTTGTGTTTTTTTCTACAAAAGACTTATCTCTACTTTTGACTTTAGTTTGCTTTGAGTTTGGACATCACGCACGCAGGTTATTTAGTCTCAATTATATGTAACTAACTAAATATTCATTTGCACATCAATCGCTGCATTGTATTTAACTAACACTGAATTCTGTACTACGTGATAAAATATTACTTTGAAAATATTATTAATACAAGCACTGATACATAAAGAAATGTATAAATTGACTAGCTACAATTAATATTTTGCCGAAAACAGATGGTAATTAATAAATCTGTTAACATTACAATACAATTAAGCTCTGCCTACATAGTATGTTAAAAAACATGAGTTGCAATAAGAATAAAACTTTTCCTACCTGACCATCGGGATTAGAGTCTAGTTGAAAATTTGCTTGAAGTACTTGGAGCTGTTCATCAGTAAAGGTAGTACGCACGCGCTTTGTCTTCGATTTACTTGAAGAGGATGAGGACTCTCCGTCACAACTGTCTAAAAGAAAGATGCGGAAGGAAAACAAATAAAATCAATTCAGTTCAATCGAAATTTCATTCGTTTTTACACTCTTGTTGCCGTTTGCATATCAATAAAGCATTTCATTAACTATCTGTAAAATATGTTCAAATTCTGTAGGGCAAGCAATTTTTGGAACATTCTCAAGCACATTTTATATTAATAATGTATTTGCATTTTAATTCATATGGGGAGAAGTGTTTTGTGTTAACATAAATTCCCATCTGTATATTCATTCTACATTGTGTAATTCTCTAGCTACATTAATTCATATAGATGAAGTACTCTCGGCAGTAGTATTTTGGTGTTCATGTAGTATTTGTTAATAAAGAGAAAGTTATTTTTGACTTTCTTTATACATATTGCATGTATTTTCATCTACTGTTACATATTTCACAAATCTGTTCAACGGAGAAAACCCTTTTTGGATTCCCAATGTTTACTTTCCTAAATTCCATGCAAGTTTTGTTTACTTAGTTTATTGTAGTGTAGCTAAATAGTTCTGTTTATTGTGGATGTTTTTATAGTAAATGCAAATAGCAAAATTAAATTAGAAAGAGAGATCTCTAGTGTAGTATATATAAACAGCTGAAGACGGAACGTATAAAATGTACCTTCATTGGAAGACCGGCCTCCATCAAACAGTTCTTGGAAATGTATTTTACATAAAACTTTTTCTTCTGAAAGTGCAAACTCTTCACCCGTGGATAATTGTCTTTTGCAGGCGTCGCAGGCAAAGCAGGCCAAGTGGTAGACTTGTTCCCTTGCTCGCCGAACCCAGTCGGTAGGACTTATTGTTCTGAGACATTTCGAGCATTTTGAACTATTTGTACCGAAAAGCCTATACAGAAAAACATAGAGTAAATGTACTTATATGTATTAGATATAAATAGATAGATAGAATAGGAAAACGGAAAAAATATCCTCTTTTTATTCTACTCTACAACTGCACATCGCATCTGTAGCATATTTATGAGAAAAATGTAAATTCATATTATTTTCAGTTGAGATGATTTCACTCTTCAAAACTTTGAATGCCAACTACACGACATACAATGAAAGGAAAAGAAAGTCTTGTCAGAGTCAAGTGATATCATTTGAATACTCCTAAGCCTAAAATATCGTAAATGTAATATAAATCTTATAGCGTATTATCATTAGGGCTAAATATCATAATAGTCTTATCTCCTATATCACTATCTATGCATGCCAATTAACATTTTCAAAAAATGATTTTGAAGAAAGCAACATTACACAAGTTTTCTGTTTCAAATTGTAGTTAGTGTCAAAATGTCTTCGTTTTCCTTGAGGTAAGTAGTAAATTACCGATATCCAACCAACAGTAATGCATATCAATAATGTATAATGTTAAAAGTTCACTTTTCTTGATAACACGGATATACTAAAACTACAAATCTAATTTGTAAAATATTTTTTATTTAGCAGATTGTGTAATTAGTTAGCACCTGGAAATGCAATATCTCAGTAACTTAATATCACGTAGCGGAACTTAATAGCGGAGCTATTATTGTTTATTTCATGGCCATTTTTCTAGCATCCGAAAACGCCTGCTAAAATGCAACTCTCACATATAGTCATTCAACAATTCTATATGTAAAATCAATTCGGTTTCAGTACAAGGATAATCATGGTGGTCTCTATCGTGAAAATGTTTCTTGGTATTACGCGCAGAAGGTCTCATGTACTCAATATAAACTGTTATCACACTTCTGTGAGAGTCAAATAGCAAAATTCGCAGAAAAACTAACTAAAAATGGGGAAGACTCATTCTACCTTACTTTGTCAGTTGAGTAATCATGTCTAACATTTCTGTAACAGTTGTTTGGCTGCAGTTACCAAACGGTACACCATGTATAAGTTAAAATCCTTAGCGTCTCCCGTACCTAACCTCTACACTAAAGTACACTGCTTGACGCTATATTTGATATACGTATTAGCTTATACGTACTAATATATCTACAATAAATTTCTAGTCATTATTAAATGGTGAAAAATTGTAAATTCTGCTACATTAGTATTATGATATAAGCGAATTGCCGGAATTGATAAAACAATAATTTTAGTCTCGCTGAAAGAATGTCCTATTCTATCATACTTGACGAAGAAGTATAAAATCACTCCCAATCAAACTTTTTCCTCATTTCTAGTCATTACTGATGAAACGGCTACGGCTAACGTGTATTCCTTTCGTCGATATCAGAGTTGCAATGTAAAATGCAATAGTCATCAAGAATTTCGTAGAAGATTACAAATTCTCGTAGACCTTTTGATATTACTTAAATAAGTATGTATACCACAGCTAGTACACTTACTTATGGTAGACACATAAAAAGAAGGTATTCCGACGTATAGCCTAGACTAAAGATACACAATGTGTTTCCTTTCCTGATATTCATGCTCATTGTCAGAGTTCTAAACTTTTAAGATTGAAACTTTGTGAATTCGGAGAAAGAGGAGAGAAAGAAATGAGCAATTCCTAAAAATGTAATGTAATTCTTTTAGCCTTTTACCTTATTGTCTTGGCTTAGCTTGCAAAAGTTAGGAATGCTCGTCAGTATACGCCTAATAGAAAATGTGCATGCTAAACTCAAACTATATATTCAACTGAGCATTCATTCTCATCTTTACACGAATATACTATATAATACAATATACTTAGTATTAAATATCTATACTCACATGCATGACGTTTCTCTCACTATATATGTACTCATCCCTTTCTTTCTCCTTCCCTTCCGTCTAGGATAAAAATGCAAATAAATCCAATTGTATTTATTCGCATGAAGAATCAAAAGGTTTTGATTGGATCGGTGGGGGAAGGAAAGTTGTACGTATATGTATGTATGTATGCACATCCAGCTTTGTTACACAAGCCAAATCAAACTAAACGAGATAAACTATCTGTATCTGAGGGATTCTGCTAACGCAAAAAGTGGAAAGGAAGACGAGAGAGAAACTCGAGGACAGAACAGAGCAGGGAGTCAGATAAATTCAATGAAATAATGTAGCTCTGTCTGCTTGTCAATAAGTAGTAGAAGCAACTAAAGTAAGTAAAGTAAGAGGGGACATAAAACTTTGTTTACACATCTTTCCCTAGGACTTTTCCTTCTGTGTATTTATCTACCTAAAAGTAAAGTTACTTACTCATCTTTCCTCAGATACACTTTCTGACGTCTGTAGAAATCTACGTTCTTACCTAACCTAATAACGCAACTTGTATCTCTTACAATCTGTAAATTTTCATTTACCTTAGCCAAGGACGAAGGCGAACTAAATTATTAACTTCATTTATAGCAATCTCTCCAATATCCTATCTTAATGCTTGCTTGTAGCTATATGGCTATTCTGAAAGGATATCGGATGTCTTACTTAACAGGTTAATTTAGCACTGCATGCTGCAGAAAGATTCTTGTATTTAACCATAACAGACACAACAGTTACTTTTAATTTATAACAAATTAACAGTATTATACGAAGTTTAAAAATTTAAAGTTGTTCTGAACGGGGGTATGTTTTACAATTCATTTTTATCCTATAAAGTATCTCAAAAACAATTTAGAACTTTTGCAATCTATATCATGTTTATTTTTGCATATGTAATCTACACTCGACTTGTAACAAGACACTACCTATTACCTATTTTACAAATGTACAAATAAACACATAAGCAAAGCTTCTAGCTTTTAATGTTTCTATTTAAAATTCTGGGTACCTAATTTACTTATGTACTCAGTACCCACGATACATGCATACCTCCACTAATTAGTCACCTAGTATTAACCTACTATATAACATGTAAAAATATTTGCTAAATAATGATAAATATGTATAAGGACATTCATAGATATATATATATGTATTTTAACATGTCATATTTTATGTGTTCATCACCAATAAGATAAAAGAAGTTAATGCACTGCACTGTTGTGTATACCTATGTACTTTTAGTAGTATATGCAATAGTTACATCAATGATATTTGCTATTGCTACTGTTTTACTTATGTAATTTGTTCTGTGTAGCATGAAGCTGTTTCTAGAGGCAGTTTGTTTAGTTATATAGAAATTACAAATACAAATACACCCAACTTTTGATACTTTTGTTTAGCCAGTGTACCATTTGCTGTTCCCAACTGTTTAAGTTCCTGTGCAATTTCAGTTTATCTGTTCTATAAAGATACATACGCTTCACATGCATACATATCAATCCAGAGAATTCTTTGACTCACTGGAGCTTTTGCTCCGTTTTATCTTGTAAAATTGGATTAGGGAGGGTTGGGGTGAGTTCAATAGGTGTTGATTATTCGGGTAATTTTATTTACCTACACAAAACAACTGGTATTTTGTTCCTGTCATAGACTCGTGTTCTCTACTGTACAGTAGCGTTTACTTTGTTTCCTTTGTCAAAGTTGTCAAGACTGTAGACGCTGTTACATCGCATCAGTTGTAATGCAAACTTAATATAAAACATGCATGCACACGCAAAAGTTATATGCAAAGGGCTCTACATTCTCGTCGCAACTAACTGAGCATCATTTTTGGATCAATACAAATTTTATAAGTACAGACTGCATGGAAATTGTCAAAACTTCAAATAAATGCTACAGATGCGTGTTACAGATTCATTTATACAAAAAAAATCAAGGAAACTGTGGGTTACAGTTCCAGAAATAGTTATATAATACGGTGCAATATTTAGTTAAGGTTGAAAATCATTAAGGGATACCTTACATAAATACTTACAAAAGTACGCAAGTTAGTGCTTTGAGTTTTTGTATGTGGGTGACTTTGAAGAAGGAGAGAATTTAAGAATAACTAACCTTTGGTAATCACTACGGCAGTAGACTTGAGAGTTTCTCAGGTAGCACAAAGGGTCTCCTTCTAATGTGACGTGACAAGTTGAGCACCGCAAACACTTTGAGTGCCACGGGAGACCGCTCACTTCTAACAGAAATCGATCTGCAATGAGTAAGCCGCAACCGGTGCACAGTGAGCCTCCTTCACTCTGTTAACAATATAATCAAATATATTTTATACCCAAATGCTGACCCGATCTATTTTTATTTTTAGTAATTATCCCGTGATAATTGTATATTTTAGGGACAAAAATTGTCTATGAATATGTTTATTGTAACATAGTCTCTAATTTGCTAAAGTTAATTAATCTTTATGTCGTATTTTGATACAAGGATACTACAGAGCTTCCAAAAAAGTAAGTAATACATTGGCACATACCTTTATATTGTTGTTATGCTCCATTTTCTACGATAAATATTAAACTTCAACTGATGGTTATGTGTAAACTCTTTTGTCAATTTCCAAATATACGATCACTGAGAAACCAAATTTGATTTGATTTGGCAGTCGAAGGCCCATTGTGGTATTTGACATGTACACCTATGTACTTCCTACGTCTAAACTAAGGACAACAACACAACTGGTCACACTAAAATTGAAGGACCATAATAAGTACATCCAAATAAGTTTGTATGTTATCACTAATTTTTACTTGCAATCTGTCCAAGCAATAAGCAAAGTGCAAGCTACTTAGTTGATTTTTTTCCGTATCATAATGAAGAACTCAATAAATACTGTAATTTAAAATCTGCGTTATTTTACCTACATGTTATGTAGGCATTTTTATCCTTCCATAATTCTTACAGTAGGCACACTTTTGTTATAATAACAAAACACGAAACAAAGCACTCACTGATGTAAACAATGTCCAAACCAACGAGACATTGCATTGCAGTCTCAACCAACAAAATGTCTTGTCAATCTCACCATTACCCTAAGGAATTTATGTAGTACAGTTGCAAACTTAACGTGAGTTACGATTACGATGGCATTGACATGACAAGGCAGACAAGGAGCTATACAGCACAATAATGTGTATACATCTTTTGGTTCTGTACACTAAATCTTCATGTTACAGATGTAAATATTTTTTTGCTATCAACTAAGTATTTGTATATTATAGTTATTTATAATCCTCTTGAGATTTGATGTGGTGTACTGTACTGTAAACTTAGTAAGTAAGTGTACTTAATACAAGTAGAATGTACTATGCTTTACTTAGTACATCTGCAAATACAGTGTTAACCTAAGATACATTCAGCATTACCTGCCACAACACAGCACAACAAACTACACCTAACTTTGAGATACTAGTCTGAGTCTGACGAAGAGATTCATTGTTTTATTATGCCGAATGTAATATGTATAGGTACTTAATAAATAAAAGGATATCTGTATTAGTATTAATTCTAGTTGATTTTATAGGAGAAAGGGGTTATGTATGTAGTATGTAGTATTAGTGTGTTATGTACCTATATGTATATTATGTAGTACTAGTGAGTACTTAGTTACAAGAAGAAACTTGCTTTGCTTTGCTTAGCTTTGCTTTTTCATTTGATGATATTCTGTGCGAGTAAAGTTTCTCTATATGAATTTAATGCGAATATGGTACTTAGTACTTATAAGTATACCAGAACCAGGACCAGAACCAGCGAAAGAAATTCAATGTAGTAGTACAGTACAGTATGTAGCAGATAGTGAAGCAAGCATGTATTATGTATATAAAGTAGTCAATTGAGTATTAAAGCAGTAAGAATAGTAAGAAAGGCTCTTTTGCCGTATTTGCTCCTCTTATCAGTATCTCTACTAAAGTATTCCTCTCTGTGTAAGTATAAGTACTTATGTATTGTTAACAAAGTACGGTCGTTCCGTACATTGATATGGGTATAAGTAAGTTAGTTGTCGAAAGATAGACAGAATGATGGGACGAAGGAAAGGAGAGCTGAGTTTGAGTTAAGTTAAGGGAAGAGAGAGGATGATGCCTCACATCACTTCACATCAGAACGATAATTTTTTTATACGGGAGGAGCGCATGAGTTGAATCAGGTGAGATCTCATTGGGCAACTCGCCCACGATACACACTCCTTTACATTACACACACTGGCACTGTAAATGTGATGTGAATGTGAGTGCCACATTCGTTTTATACACAAACAGCGCAACAACATACAATACACACACTAAGCGAAACAAACCAATACTTACACAATATTATGCTTTTATACACATTACATACAAATGCATGGTGATATGTAATAATGGAATATTATGTAATCATACAAGAATATCATTATCCCTTTCTATCTAAGCACATTCAAACATTTATTTTATGTATGTATGTGATAGGATATTTATTGTAATCTTTATGTATCTGTAATGCAAAGCATATATAACTACGCATAATTTTATTTTGCATCCCGCCCGTATATAGTACTATATGCCCGCTTAATGTTATCATATATCTACTTTCTACGTTATTTTACATTGTCATTTTGCCTCGCTGTATACTATACCATCCAATATTATGTGATCTTTTCATGGATGATAAAGGAATTACAGAATTTTAGTTTCCTGAACATTTAATCTATTAATCTTCATTAATAAATATTGGCATTTGTTAAAAAATAATAAATATTTTCAAGTGATGACTTAATCTAAATAAAGTATATGCGATGCGATGGAATGATGAACTGGAAATGCAAATTCTACTAAATTCTGAAAATGGATGCGTACTTATATACAAGAACTATGAACAATTTTAGTACCTATTTTTAACCCTTATCCTTACGCACCTCTGGTTACATTTATCACATACGTGTACGTATAGTTATGAGTAGTAGATAGATAGGATCGAGGAGAGTGACGTTTACTCTCCTTGGATAGGATAATATTTTATGATAATGTGTAACAGTAAAAAGAGAGTTATTACATGATTTTATCATTCAAATACAACTACAAATTACAACTAAAAGCATTAATGTACTTCTAGTAATTCCAACCTATTTAAATTAGGATATTGTAGTGTAGTTAATTGTAGTTGTTCCACTAAAATGACGTATGAATTCTGGTTAACATGAAGAAGGTCAGTTCAAATAAATCCGTTAAAAATGTATTAATTGAAGATAACTACGAGGAACCAGAAATTTCATGAATCCAGTAAAAGAGTTTCAGAGTAAATTCAGTGTTCAGTCTTGTACTTGCTGTATAGTTAGACAAAATGGGATGCTATGATGCAAAGCATACAAGCTAATTTATAGTATGCCATTCGTTTGAATTCCCATTTAGAATTTAGATTCATTTAGTTAATGGTAATTATATACCATCACGCACGAAGCTATTAGCATCTTTGACAGTGTCAGAGAACAGGTAATATACCAGACAAAAATACTAATGAGTCCAAAGCGCTTGATTTTCTACATAGTGATAATTTACGAGTTAAGTTAGTTACTGTTTTTATTTTTGAATCTCTAGTCTATACTTATTTCAATTAGCAATTTTGGAAGTAATGAGACAAATACTGTAATTGTCCTGTAATGCATGTTAGGTTAGTTACACTTTATGGTGGAATTATTGTAATTATGTATTACAAAAACATTGACCATTTGTTAACGGATAAGCCAACGTATTATTGATTAAGGTAATTATTAGGTGGGGACCTAGAATCTAAATTAACCAAAAGTAGGTAGCAATGTACCAATATAGAAATAAATTTCACACTCTTCGCAGTCAGAAAGAGCAATCATTAACAAAATCATAATTATACACTATAGTTAGTTAACAGATAGTCTTGGAAAATTCAATGATAATTATATTCTTCTATGTATACTTAAAATTTTATTAATTTATTATTTGCGAATTCGGATTCCTTTGGAATGATTTTGTGTATACGTGATGCGTCTCATTGCATTTCTGCACACGTTTAATGATTCACATTAGTTACAATGACTACCTTAAATTACACTAACTAACAGACACGAATCCGATCCCAATTAACTTCTTAAATTCCTGAAAGGGGAAAATTGGTTCGCAGAAATTAGGGTACTAGCAACTAGTGCTAAAATATAGTAGACGTAAAAACTGTCTAAATGGTACCTACTTAATTACTTTCATGTTTTTACGTATTTGTGTCACGGAGTAAGAATATGGGCGCTACATTTTTTCCAACTATAGCTAATGTAAATATTTAATGAGTCACTGAATATTTTAGTAATCACAATTGCTTCTAGTTATCATAAAAACCAACACAGAAATATTCTTGCTTTATCGTAAATATCGTAAATATTATAATATGCATAAACTTAGTAAAGCCATCATAAGATAACCTATCAAATTAAATGCTCAATTTTTCTTAATAATGCAGAAGTAGTACTATATACATAATTCGATTTCTAATACGTTTTTAACGCATTCTTTAAAAAAATTAATGTTTTATTGTTAGCTTTACTTACATACCACACTTCAATAGTGATGAGTACATTTACTCCTAAGTCGCAATATTCTACTTAAAAGCAAGATGTTAATACGGTATCTATATAGAGAATACAGATACGACATATTAAAGACGATATCATAACATAATATACGACCTTGATGTGACGAAGCTACAGTACTTTTGGCATTACTATTTAACACCAATCTCACGAGCATATTATGTTTTATTATAAAGCTATTTATTAACTCTATACTCTACACTCATGGCGAAGCTTATAGCGATTGCTTACTCTTTTGGCTATATCTTTTTTGTAACTTAGGTATTATAATAATTTTGTATTTTAACGGATATCCGATCCATAAGGTTTTTCCCCATCTGAGGTTTCCCTGTGGACTTCTGGGGTTACCAGAGTGTAATAGCCATTTGTATAAAGGAAATTGAAAGCAATACATAAATTAATTTCATTTCAATTTCTCTCTTTGCTATTATTGAGTTAAAAAACTAATCTCGTGAAAAATCCATCAAGTTAAAAAGTTATACTGCATAGTTACACAGTCAAATCAAACAAGCAAAGAAATAAATCTTTCCCATTCTCGCTACGCAAAAGCCCGTAACCACAAATAAAAAGCAAGCTCACTAATAAACGAACAAACCAAAATACCAATATATTGAGTGTAATGTTACATTACATTAGATACCTAGGTAAGAACATTAGATTAGTTATGAATTCCAAGACTTGATACTTGATAGGATATTCTGATCTTGTGAACTGCCATGCTATTCTCGGCTGACCACTCAAGATATATGCACTTAAGGCAAAACATGCACAACACGTAATAATACGTTTAAGAACCCAATCAAATTCACCCAAATCAAGGAGGCTTGTCAAACTGAGAAGAAGAACGAGGACGAATCTATCCTACGAACATAAACTACAGAGAAGGTTTGTCTTGACTTGCCTTTTGACTTAAGGCCCATCTCGTCTTGTGTACAGAATCTCTATAGAACATAGAACATATATTTACAATAATACTTGTGTTTTCATAACATAAGTCATACAAAGGTTGGTATCATGGTTGGATTATTTGAAGTTGAATCTATTATATTATACTATCAAAAATCTAACCCCTGTAAATGAACTCAAATCACTTTGGTCTGGCATGTCTATGTCTGCTCTTTAGTTATTTACCAAACAAAACATACATAACGCAACAAATACATGTGTATTTCCATTTGAAGAGTAAATAAAAGAGACTAAAAAGTCAACCGAAGACATTCATGGCTCCACATTGTAACGAAACAACGATATTTATTTACATTTGCCTAACCCAACGCTACAATTACGCTCAAATCAAGCTGGAGGACATAATAGAAAGAAAACAAGAGAAAATACATAACACAATATATCCTATATACGTACTTAGCGTAAGTATACATTCATAATTTTCTTTTTGTATGTGTGTTTATGTATAAGATATCTTGTATAACTCTTTAAGTTACTTTTACATAAGGGAAGGTATATATAGTATTAATGCAGAAGAGGTATGTTTTGTATGAAATAAAAGAAAAACGAATCAAAAAAGAATGGAGTTGTATGTTGGTTTTGATGTGAGAGTCTACAAAGACGAGAAGAGGATGAATTGGTTCAAAATGTGGGTAATAAATAGTAATCATGAAAGCAATCAGAGCTCATCAGACACAAATTTGCTAATTATAATTGTAGGGTGAACAATAATCATAGCCTTTCAGCACTCACAAGCACAACAGCAGAGAAGAACAGAGCGGAGCGCAAACACTCTTCCCTGTTTAGCCCTTAGCAATCTAATCCTTCTATTTTATTTGTACAAATACCTACTCAACTCTAAATGCATAAATACAGTGCAGACAAACCGAGGTATGTATGTATGTATGTATACTAAAGTTGTATTTGTGGTAAGTTATGTTATGTTCTATGATTCCACCGTGGTACATAATATTTCTTATACTTTGACTTAATACTGTGTTCCATTGCATTGCATTGTATTTATCTAATTGCACATAATACACTCACTCAACTCAACAAAAGGCAGACACACCACAATCGGCCGTATGCAGAACAACTGCCATGAAATCAACAAAACTTCTCCTTTCCGTCCTCTCGATTATTTTGACTATAATATATTACATTACTCAAAGTAACGTAATGCAAGTAAAGAAAGGTAAAACACATGTGTGCACATATAATGTACACTAACATTTACGTAAATTTAGCTGCAAAGATAGTTGGTGGTTTGGTTTAATAGCAGCCTAATTAGCTATACTGTAAGTATTGCAGAGAAACAGTCTTAAAATATAAACTTCCATGGTGCACCGCACCACAAAATGCTCCAAGTAATTGTAATAGGCTATTTGGTTACTGTAATGATTAGTGTTTTTTCACTGTTGGAAATATCTACGGTAGCTATTTAACAAACTGAATGAGTGCAATTTCAATTCATTAAGTTTGACTTACTTTAGATACAAAAGGTCTGCGAAGTTATAAATACTTACAAGATATTTCAACAGTGGTACATACAAAGGACATTTTAAGGATCAAGGCATCATTATTCATCTAAACACTAGTAGGGGTTCCTATTACAGATAAAAATAAAGTA
This sequence comes from Tomocerus mixtus, assembly GCA_034694165.1. NCBI lineage: Eukaryota > Metazoa > Arthropoda > Collembola > Entomobryomorpha > Tomoceridae > Tomocerus > Tomocerus mixtus. The sequence continues at coordinate 25,657 of JAQFYC010000061.1, read as the reverse complement.
CAATATATTTAGTAAAGGAATCGTCCGACAATGGGTTGTGTAACTTGTGTACATACTACATATTTGGAAAAATTGGAGAGTTGTGCAGGGCGTAGGGTAAACCATGAAAAAGTTGCACAAAAACCAAAGGAAGTGCCGCTCGCGTTGGCCTGGCTAATTTCTTATAACTGAATGAGAAATGAAATTATTTTTTATTTACAGAAGTGTAGAATTTGTATTGTAGTTGGCAAAAGAATTTTGCCAATAGGAACTCATGCTCATGTATTTATGTCCTACATAAGTATTAAAAATTTACTACGCATATCTTATAGTCTTCTGATACGCAGTTTATCTAAATGTTATCGTAATACTGAATCTACATCAACTACTTAACTTAAGTTTGCAATCATTTACAGATTATACCGTGATGTGATGCTATATGCTATCATATCCTTCTTACTTATATCATTATGTATAATGCATGTAGCATGTATATCGTATTACTGTAGTACAAGTGTATTTTGTATTAATGTTTATGTTAATCTTTGGATACCAACTGACACTTTTAGCTATCAGTAGTGTGAATCTATTTGCAGCGTCTGTATTTGTTTCTTTATTATACTCTTGATTAGCGTAACAAGCATGAATACTTGTGGTCAATGGGCATGTGGATAATTTTATTGTTGGTACTAAAAACTAAGGATGATCTGAATACAGATAATAAATTCGCAATACTTTAATTCACTTGGCAAAACAGGCAGTTTTTACTTTAATAATTTTTGATACTGTCCAGTTTTATTTATATATCAACACCAAACCTTTCTACAAACAGTATATAGCATACAGCTATCTCAACCTCTGCATTTTCCCACAAATAAATGTAATAATATATGCAAATTTAATTCATTCATTTGGGGAAGCTATATTTTAGCAGTAATCTTTGATATTTAGGCAAAACCACACACATATTATAAACAGGCACTTGGCATAAAAACGAACCTGCTTATCTCTTACAATAGAAACAAATAAATCGTGAATACAATTATTTTAAAAGACATTTATGGTAAATACAATTTATTTATACATACACAACATAAGCAGCACCAGCCGAACCAGCACCTCCAAAAACTCTGTAAGTAACCTACAGTTAAAATCAAGCCAAGTACTTATTAATCTTTCCATGCATAGTCCGATTTATAGATTCTGATTTAAAAAAAAAAGCTTTGCATGGTTTCTTTGGCTATGATGTATTATTGAGAATCGGAGTAACTAACGACTGCATTAGCTTTAAAGATATGACACCTTTAAACAGGTAACATATTATTACTACGTACTAATAAGATTACTTAACATAGCAGACCCTGTACAGACAAAGACCGATTGAATCCGAATTTTTAACTTAGATTGTACCAGCAGAAACGACATTATCCTAGCCATACTGCAAAAAGATATACATATTACAATATTATACTAGTTACTATTTACTATGGACAAAATTAAAAGTATATTTTTCGTACAGATTTTAGCAGATACGAACTACTTCTACGAACTTGTTATATAAACTTTTTATTGGCTGACATTTTGATTTGATTTCTTTGTTGTCCGGAATATAATATGTAGTAAACACTGAAGTCAGGTAATTAATAGCATACGTCACCTTGTGACTTAAATTACTGTGAGAACAACTTCAATCAAATAGCTAACAGTAGAAGACTACAATGCAAACTGACAGTCAAGGTTATAACTTTAACTAACTAACAATAATTTACCTTTATATTTATGTTTTATAGCTCAAAGTAATTTCAATCTACTATTAAAAGGGAATTACTTACCTTGGTTGTTTACATTGCATTACTATAGGCAAACAACACTGCCTGGTATGAAGAAATGTACCTATATGTGTCAGAAGCATGCTCTGCCACTAACATTGTGGTAACCATTAAAACCAGAAACTAGTAACTAGTTAGGTTTTCTATTGCAGATGTATTGTTTTTTGGTAAACAGATAAACTAATTCACTAGAAAGGGAAAAAGTGTTTTGCAAATAAAAATTGCCAAAATTTTCAAAAAGTAGGATTAAAAAAGTAAAATATTATGACGATAGGGTAAAGATTCCAAAATCGTGCCGTTTTTCTGGTAACTTTGATAAATACATATTATTTTTTAGGTTTAGTATTTTTAGGAAGCAGAAATAAGATCATTAATATCCATTGGCTTGCAAATTCATGGTAATATATGCCTGTGACATAAATATTATACCTTTTCCTCATTTTACCAAGTGTCTATAAAGATAGAATAGGCAGAGAAAGATTATATAGTATTACTAAATACTTACTATTATGTTGGATGTAAGGCTGGTTGTTATGATTCATTTTGATAAATGCATATTGTTTACATATTTTTTCTTTTGTGAGATTAATAAAATGTACTTGCACTAAGCAAAGCACCTTATATAAGGCCTTGTATAATGGGTAACGTATTAATTTGAATTTTAAAGTTAAATAAATAGAGATACAGATACTACTGTAAGATAAGACAGTGGAATGGAATAGATATTAGTATAACACACTTAAAGAAAAATTGCACTGCAAGGAAAGAAAAGGCAGACAGACAGGGAGTCGCTGATGTGAGTCCTATTTCATTCCTATTATCACTTCTCAATAAAATAAGCTGTCCCATAAACAAGAAAGATAAAGAAACAAATCAGCTGCCAAAGAGATAGTCGTCTAAAGCTAAAGCAAAAGCCATGGGAATCTCTCATTACACGAGAGTTGGGCATTGAACATTGAAGCTTTGAAACGTTGCGTTGAACCAAATGAGATTAGCTCTCCGCAAAGCAACTTCATATTTTCACCTCTAATCTTTCTAATCTAATTTCATTGTTGTCGATTATGCATTTGATTTGATTCGGTGAAGATTACCTTATGCCAAGCCAAAACTATTATTTCATACTTAATATACTGTAAGTAATACAAAGGATCTATTTCTTTAGCAAAATCACGTACAATCTGAACTAGGTAATCTGTATACTTTTATAGTGAGTATAGTTTATTCGCTTAATAATATAAATGTGCAGCGTTTTTTTAATTCAAGAATTAATTCTTTTAGTTAGTTAAATCTTAAATCCCTAATCCTTTCTGCTTATGCTGATGTGATAATTTAGCAATTTAATCCTGAACCAATTTAATATAGCTTCTTGTGTTAAAAGTAAATCCTTTGCCCTGTTGAACTTTTTGTTTGCATTGGAAAAAGGGAGCTAGCAACTAGCTACTTACTTAGCATCTGAATCTCAATTAAATATTCTGGTGAAATATGTATGACTCGATAAAAGTTTAAACTTATTATTCGATTACTGTATATCAACTTACTTTACATTTCTCACTTGTCAAGATTAGCCAATAAAAAGATGAGTGAGAGGAAGCCGCAAAGAAAGCCAGAGAAGACCAGACCAGGATACAAAAGGATACAGTAGAAAGAACAAATAATTCCTACTATCTATTTGTATTTACTCATCATGTTACTTATTTAGTTTGCTCTGGCTTGGATTTCTGTTCCTAGAAATTCATTCTGCAGTGAATTTACTACGGGGGAGCTAGCAATATGCTAGCTGACAGATATCTTAAGACAACCAAGGCAAAACCAACCTTTTACTTAATGTAAACAGAAAACTAAACTAAGCCCAACCACTATATACTAGTTTATGTATGTAGATACGTAATATAATATAATTGCTTGCTCTAGCTTTGGATAAGGTAGGAAATAAAGGAAAGCCATGTTATAGGACACTTTCCTTTATATGTAACAATATTTACCCTTTTCGTTTGTTTAACTCAAACTCAACTGCATGGAAACGTGGCTTTGCTGTATACATAGACCTGTAAGATATCCTGGTGTCTGTTGTGGTGTGGTTTGGTATTTGAACATTCTTATTCTTATACGCTGTAGAATATACGCTTTCCATAGTTTGTGTTCTTATTCCTAGGAAGTTAAATTCATTTTCCATCACAAAGTTGCCTTATCTTAGAAGGAAGATTAAAGAGTTGAGTTGAGCAGTCTTGAGATGCTAAGAGATCCGTGCCGACAGAAAACCCCACAAAAGCAAGGCGTCAAACGCAAATAGGATTTCTCCGTCTTAATACAATTTGTTTCCATAAATGTCATCTCCTGTTCTCAGCCTCTTCCCTTAAACTCTAAACCAATCTATGCCTATTCCTAAAGCTAACAATAAATAGCATAATACTTTCTAAGCACATTACGCAACATTTTTACATGGTATCATAATTTTTGTTCCATAAGTGCCTATAGTGCCGAATATTTTTGTTAAATGTAACAGATATTTTACACTAGTTCCTTAAATTAGATCAATATGGTTCTTGTTCATAAACCTACTGTAGTACTGCATAAATCCATTGATTGAGAAAATGATAAAAATCCCCTTCGCAAAAGAAATTCTAGATATAAATTATGCCAAATAAATAAGCACTGTTGTTCGTGTATAAAAAACATTAAATATGTTTGGCCAGTGGTCATGTTCTTAATGGGGCCATAACTATAGACATATCATTGAAATACCAGTACATACATCTGTAATGTAGTCAGCCACAAAATTTATTGTAAATAGAAAATAGCCAAGTTAATAATAGTAAATCGTTTAGCTCAATATTCCGGTTTCGTAAGGAAACAATAGAAAATCTTAAAATATTGATTGAATTACCAAAATAATCAAAAATAACGACAAAAGCCGCTCCCACTGAAATTAAATTCTGACATCACTAACATATTTGTATGTAAGTGAAGAGGAAAATAGTAACAAACAAAGCTTAAGCTGAGACTTTAGTATATGAGAAGTGAGAAGATTAGTTTGCGTGGTCCGGCATGATTTTACACTAAACACTAAACTAAATGTTTCCACTTTAGGAAAATAGATATTATGCTTATTATTTTCGTTCGGGAGACAACAGAAGTCCAGCCTACTTTTCTATTAGATTAGTTCATTTCAACAAATTTCTCTGTTCTTTAGTCTTGCCGTCCATTTTTTCATTTGAACAAACACCACATCAACATATACTCTATATTTTAAAGTAAAAGGTACACTTTGTGTGTTTATAGCAAGAATAGTATAAAGAGCATCAGCATATTGTTAAGTACATAGTATACATAAGCATTAGGTCGATCTTTTACGCATCCATATAAATAAATGGATGAATGCTTTGAAATATAATATAGTCAAATACGTGAAGTGAACGTAAGACAAGACAAACTGAGTGAGCCCAGCTCGTGACTTGTTTTTGCCAAATAATTATGAAAGACACGCCTTCCATTTAAACGTGTTGATATGCGAGTTATTTTTCGATGCATCAAGACAGATATACGAGACATCTTAAACTTATTTCACAAAGGAAGTCAAGGGAACTTGTGGGAACGGAGTAAATCTTTAAGGAAGGATTTTAATGGGAAATGTGCATTCATATTGTATGTAAGTATACCAAAAGCAAACTACGAATTTACAGATTTACTACATTGCGCCACATTGCTTCGTTGAGCACATTCCTATTACAATACTATATTTGTACTAACTAAGTATTTATGTAGTATTTAGCTTATAGAATACCAGGCAAAAGCTGTAAAACAGTATACCTGTGTGCATTCTCATTCTCATACACAATACAAACTTTTGTTATAGTATGAAGTGTACTGTGTACACAGTCATGCATAATATTTAGTACAATGACATTTTGTGATGAGAAAAGGCAAAACGAAGACATTTTCTACCTGTTACAGAAAAACAATTTAGTAAAATACATAATAAATTGAATTTTTGACTTAAGCAGAACCGTTTGACGCATTAAAACTGTTATTTTTATATATGTTCAGACATTTCCATCCTCGGAATGTAATTGTAAAATGACATTTTACAATAATTTAGCATTAAAACTGGTATTTTTATTGTTTTTACTGCGTATATGAGAAATAACGAACCTGAGAGATGAACTGCGGGGCCAAATAATATGCGCGACCTTGTATACAGTATTTGTTTGTTACTTAAGTTCTTGTAGCGTACTTATTGTCACGTCATACTTGTATGTATTTGATGATACCTACTTACCATGTTTGTCTATGTAAATATTATATTTATATAGCACCATGTTTTTAAATTCCAAGCCAAGCCAAGCGAGCCACACAAGATGGTCATGGTCTTCTTCCCCACTTACTTACATTACAGACAAACGCTCAACTCAAATTCAACTTAACTCACCACCATACCATTGTAAAATTGTAATGCATTCTCTCAAATCTTTCTTACTTGCATGATCAAATCTGTGGTTTTATATTTATTAGACATCTATCCGTCCGTGAATCTTCGAAGCAGCCAATCTACCAAAATTCTAGCCTACGTATCTAGAAATATTAATAAAATACTCACAATCAGTCATCAAACCAAAGCCAAACCAAACCATTCTCTCGTTTACAAGTAATCCTACGATATAATTCACATAATTCAAATGTAATTTTCAAATTCCATCTTATTCCCTAAATTGGGAACTATACTTTTTATTTACAATTTACAATACAATATTGCAGATAATGATAGCCTAATCGTAAGCTAATAAGATTTCAACAGAACAGAGCAGAAAGGAACACGAATTTATGATTGAAAAGGCCGAATATCAGACATTAGCATTGCACAAGGCAAGGTAAAGCTTACACTTGCGATTAGCCAAACCAAACCAATAATAATAGTTTCCCATTCAGTGAAATGGAACTGAATTGAAGTGCATATACCTACTAAATATATCTACTCGTATAGTATAATATACTAATTCTTATAAATATTATGTAAATTGTCCTCGTGTAAGCACTTATGTATTTTGTGTTCATATGGGAAGATGCTTTTGATCAAATAAATGATGAACTTTTTTGTGGCAATCTGTTTTGCTACTACCTTATAAGTAAACAATAAACACTTATTAAGTATATACTATATAAGACGCAACTTGAGAAATATGGTAGAAATATTGTATACATATACAAATATTATGCCGTAACTTTTTACGAGAACATATAATATCCAGAATAAAGCGTTTACATAGCATGGGAATAGTAGCGAAAAGGGGGCTTTTGCAGAGAATAACACTATTACTGTGTATATAAGTATAGAATATATTAGTTTTGCTCTGCTCTCGTCGTATTTAGCCTCAAGTCATCTGAAGAGTAACAAAACAGCAGGAGTCAATCAAAAGAGAACGAAATAATAGAAATAACTAATCCTGTAATAGATTTCCGCCCGACTTAATCCGCGACACGTGACTGTTTACAGTTGATTTGACTTCAGATGTTGACAATGGCTAATATGAAATGCGACAAGTGAATTCAGTATTCCACTGATTCAGTACAAGAGAGATCAGGACAGCAACATCATCAACGGGAGCCGGAGCGACCCACTTCTACTATATGTTTACATTACATCGTGAAAATATTCTCGTATCTTTATCCCACTATCAGAAGTACATCTCTGAATCCCCATTTTATTTGATTCTAGATATTATGTGGTATAGATATATATTTAGCACAGCCATCTACAGCTTATAATTACATATAGTCATATTTTAAGTGAGGCAGAATATTACTCCTATGGTTGAGGAGCAAGAAAGGTATTAGCTTAACTTATAGGCGCAGTTAAATACTATGTACTTATTGTTATAATATCTGTATAATTGATAATTCCCGCATATGCCCGAGAAGCTACTGATGAACTTTAATGCTATGTCATGTCATGTTTATCTATTCTGACACTAATTCATGTTGACATATAAAATCCATAAGTTCAAACCAGGTACTTTTAATTCCCTGTCAATTCTATGTGATACCTTACTAGTTATAGTTACTACGAGTAAAAACTCGAACAAAATCAACTTATGAAACAGTAGGATGAGAAAATTACAATTTAAGTATAAGAAACGATATTTTTCTTTCGCATTACAATATAACACAAAATATAACATCAAAATCTTAAAATATAAATGTTTTCTTCATTTACAAAATGCTCAAAAGAAAATAACAAACTAAATATATTCTTCAAGTAAAAATAAGTGCAGATAGCGGGCAGCCTTAATATAATACGTAAATGTACACAGTACAATACAAAATACAATACTCTCTCAATTGTCCAATTCATAGAAGGAACAAAAGGGGTGGTTACCGAAAATACTTTCCGGAAAGAACTGGGAGCGTTTTTTGTCGATTTTTGATTTTTTGCTGTCGGTCTAATCTGTCGGTTTCCTTACAGAACTGCAAGTGCCTTTTCTACATTTAACATTTATGTAGTTCGACCGATATATACATAAATGAATTGATTCCTAGAAACTCATGAAGAAATCCAATGCACTTTGAGCATTCCTGATTTCTCTGGTGTTGCGTTACGTAAAATGCATTTTGGTGAACATGTGAATTTGGAAGCAAGTCTCAAAACATACAGGACAGGCGGAGTTTATTCCGTTTAGGCACTATTACCTCTGTGCTTTTGCTTTTGATGTTGCATCATTATTACGGAGAATGCATAACATATGTACATCGGCCTTTTTGGGTCAATAAGTCTGTGTATACTGTATGAAAGGTTTAAGCAACTTTGCTAACGCATATAGGGATCGTTATGCGTTATAACGTTTAAGTAGCAAATTTTTTCAGCATAACTATAGAATAATTTTATAGAAATACTAACACGATTAATTTTATGTTAGTTGATTCATAGTAAATTACATAAAAATCTTATGTTACTGTACATACATACGATTTTACAACAAATACTTTTTTATTTCGGATTCATTTATTTGAGCTATTAACTAACTATATGTAATGTATAGATACTATTATGAAATCAAAAGGAAGTAGGTAGTGACAAAATGTCCGTGCTGATACGGCGTACCTTTTGGTGGTCCCGATGAAAGCATAAATTAATTGTCTACTGTCAAAAACTTATACATATGGCAATCTCAGTTGAAAATTACATCACATATTATATAGCTTATCGATCGTTAAAATTATATCGATTTTTTACATGAGATATGGTATAAACAAAGTGTAAGTTGCTGCAACCACTTCAATTAACATTACATAGGCCATGTAATAGGTAAGTACAGATATTGTGGGGAAATATGTATTTTTGGAAATCAAAGTAATTTAGCCAGAAAACATAAAGGTAGAAATATTCATCTAAATGTTCCACTTCTTTGTTTTCTCCGTCCTTCAGTTATTTTGTTAACACTAAAATTTCATTGATGTGTACTATGTACAAATGAGTTTGATTAGGATAATAAAATTTGTGCATAAGAAGAAAAGTATATAATTCTAGTGAATATTAAGGATGTTGAAATGTAAACAAGAAAGCTCCAGGCAAAGCCAAGTCAAGCAAGGTTGGCTCTTCTCAGTACTGACAAGACAAGGAGTGCAATGCAAAGGCTAAGATGAGTTATGAATTTTTATTTTTTGATTAGATCTATACTGAATGGTAAAGGAAAGCGAGTTATGGTTCTGTTTGAGGTAGTTGCCCTATAAGTACACTTCGCTATGGATAATCATGACTTCAGTCTTATTGTCTTACTTTACAGGCAAATTAATACAGAATTGAATGGTAACTATACTATGTAATAATACTGTACCATATTTATATCTTCTTCATTAAAATGAAAACGTAACTTACGCATTTGTATTACCTATATATATAATGTATATAAAGCACTGAGTATTTTTTAATTGATTGTATTTTTAATTGTTTTTGCTGTGAAAACTTGTCACTTGCTCTTTACACATCGAACACCAAGAATTAAAGAACATATTTATTTGACCAAAACTACAAAGCTCGATTAAAGAGCATGCATTTTTAGCTAAAATACTACTGGTACTGGTAAACTATATTATAAGCATATTTTTTAATAAATTGTATTTGAGTATTTGACTTAATCGTGACCAAAATATAACCTACATAATTGCTGAGCAATAAAATTTAACTGTTGTGATTTATTTTAATGAGAAGTTTTCAACAATTAAATCCCAAAAATATATTCAAATGAATATGCAAAGTCACATTTTTAACAGTTTTTAATACAGATGCAAAATTTTCTGCTAGTGCTAGCAAATTATAGATAATAATAATATGGCACATTCTACTTATGCATACATTATAAATGTCTCAGAAAGTGTCCCTTATCCTTGTACTTGGGATTACAGAGATAAGCGAAAAGTTTGTTTAGTTGGCGAAGGAAGATAAGAAAGTGTTACATGATATTATGTTATAAAAGGTGTATTTTTTCTGTGCCTGGTAAGTGGCAACGTCACGCCGAGTTTCCTGACAAAAGCACAGCAGGATTGGCCCATGATAGACTTTCCTTACACTTCATTATTTCCCCGTCCTTTCCATAGAAAAGTCTACCTATCTGTACTACCTAACACTACATCATACAATAAAGTCCAACTCACTTTATTATACAAAATTCTATTCTATAGTGACTTAGCTAAAGCTAAGTCACTCACCGAACTATACTGTTAGCAGTTCAGTTCTGTTGAGAGTTGAGACTGACTGAGTCAGATGTGAATGATATATTTAGTATGGTATTTGCCTTCTCTTCTGTCTAAGCCCAAAACTAATACCAACCTATACCTAAATACATATAACAGAACACCAACCACCAAAGCAACGAGATGAGATGGGTTCTCGACTAGGTTTGGTTTGCTTGGTGTGAGAAGCAAAAGGACAATACAATACAGAGGCGATTCTGTGTTTCAATGTGAGAATATCTCTCAGTTATCTTGTAATGTAAACTTTTACATGCCTTTTAGTGTTTGTCCGCTTCTTGTGGTTTGGTTAAAGCTAAAACCTTGTGTATTTTAGTGTAGTAATAGTAAACTCTAAACTTTATATACCTGTCTTGGCTTGCCTTGCTCTGTCATGCTAGATATAACATCTGATCACACCAAATAAGAACTAAACAACCAAGTTTTAACACACTCACTACATACCATACCGCTTTATAAGGTTAGGTAGCGAATTGCATGAGATGCCTTAAGGGTACATAAATACATACACATTTTTATGTTGTCATTTTATACAAATGTTATCAAGTAAATCATAAAAACTTCTTCATTCTACATAATACTTTGATATATTGACGTTAGTGAGCTTATCTACATTTGTTATGCACACAAGTACCTACTACAACGTACTACGTATGTACAAGTATGAATTTATAACATTATAAATTGCAAATAATAGTTGCACTGTGTATATAGCATTATGTTATCAGTCAGGAGTGAGTGGTCGAATAGAATATGATATTATAGCATATATGTACTACATAGTCCACCTGCTTGTTATACGAACAGAAAATGCATTCCTATTTGTAAATAGCATAGTAATGTTTGTATTCGTACTCTCATTTATAAATTGAACTAAACTGTTGAGTTGGGTTGATGCAAAGTGATTGTAGCTCATAACATATTTGTACTTGTATGTTGTACGTAATAATAACAATGATTATACCTTTGTATGTTTATCTGGTAGATTTTAATAAATAATGCACCACCACATGTTATACATATGCAGTTAAGGGTTATGAGCAAAGAAAGAAGAACGGATATAAGCCAAAACGAAACATAACGCAGCGAGCCAAGCCACTAAGCCAATATTTTATATGAAATGGCAAAAGGCAAACGCTTAAGTAAACCTAAACGTAAAGAATTGTGTAAAAGTATGTAAGTATATAGAATATGAAGCTATGTACATACATATATGTATATGTATGTAATGTAAGTATGTGTATTGGTTTGGATAAAAAATAGATTTTTTCATGTAGTCCCGATCTCTCGTGATGTGAGTACATAGAAGTGGAAGTCACGAAGGATTCCCATGCTGATCAAGTTAGCTTATATCAAAGTCGGGAAGGGCCACGGCAGATCTCCGCCCAACTCGTCCATTCTCACGCCAATGGAAGAGAGCGGCTAGAAAATCCTCGCCTGGCCCAATGTACGTTCAATGTTCCCCTCGTGCTCGGCTCACTGTTCCCAGTCAGTTTGTGGCTGAGATTCTCGTCGGTTGTTCATCCGCCTCCAGTTTTTAATATGCTCACCTACCCTCGTATCGTACTTACTTCGTACTCGTTCCGTTCCGTTATTATAGTATAAGCTAAACCCTTCACTTTGATTAGCCAGGTGTATCCGTGAAATTGGAAACTTTTGGATTTGGATCGAAAATGAAGGTAATTTATAATTTCACATTTATCTCTTTCTTTTACGTAGGGATTAGTTAGCTATACTTGCATAATAACACATTTTATCCAATGTGTCTGAAAAGAACCTTTTTATTATCATTACTACGACTTATTCTACATACATACATATATGTCTATGCAATCAAATCGCAATTCTTCAACCGAACCGAATTAATCTGTGATAACCTCATATTTTATTCTAAATGGATGAATTATTATGAACCAGACTAGACATATAATCATCTGCCGATAACAAGTTACATAAACACACATACGTAAGCTATTATTCATTCTTCGCTATTGTAACATCTACAAATTATTATGTCTGGTACTGTTATATAAGTCCAATAAAAATCTTGCTTACAATTCTTCAAAGAAAAGTAGTGTGCTTGGATTTCGGGTAATAATGACTGTGTTGGTGTATTATCTGTATTACTCGCAAGGAATTAAATCATTCACCTTAAGAATACTGTAGTAAAGACATAAATCCATTTGACAAACATTAATGAATAAGTGCTACAGTCTAATTTATAAGTAACATGTATCAGAACAAATGTGCGATGCAATGTTTGTGTAATTCTCCATTTAAATCAGATCAAATCTAGTCTCTATCTTCATTTGCTTCATTTGTTTGTCTTCTGTAGTAGTATTTCAATTCAATTTATGATAATATGGTCTTAATGATAAGGGATAATTTAAATCCCTACTGCTAATATGCAGACATTATAAAGGTAGGGTAAAGTTACAATATGAAGTAGGGATCCGTATAACAGCTAAGAACAGAGCAAATGCCCAGTACTATATCTACTTAATATTGCGCCGTGTATATTGTAATTTGACGTGACAAGTAAATAATAAGTGTACATGGTAACCTGCGGGTGTGGAAATGCAAACAAGTAAAAATTATAGAAATTATCTGTCCCAAGGTTGTACGAAAATATTGTAAGGTACCCGTGTAGGTACCTTTGGCCACTTATTTAATTTGCAATAATTCTATTGCCCTGATTTTTATTGAAACTATTATTAGGCTCAAATTAATACGTAGTACTTCTTTAACAATCAAGGGACACGGGCTGGTGGTATGATATTACGATTTGCTAACTCAATTCTCAAACTTATTATATCGTCCATCAGTTTTTCCCCACAATTGTGTGTTGTTTATGTTCATTAGATTATTAACGATCCAGCTAATAAATTGCGTCTGATTTGCATTGTATTTAGTATCTCTTAACATTTAGTAAATTATCCTCTTTTCTGTCAGAAACAGACATGACACCGTCGCGACGGGCAATTCACGGCTCTAATTTTTGTTACAAATTACGTAGAGCAATATATATGCGTTGCATATATTTTATTCACAAAAGCCAACTTTCTCACTTCGGTCTTTAACTGGTGATTAAGGAGTTTATGTGAATTTGTCTGCCAAGCTGCAACAAAGTTGACCTTAGGCGTCAATTAAACATAATCTCACAGAAATTAGTGTAAGATACTTATCTTGCTCATCTACTATAGTTAGCTTTATCATTGACCTTCGTATTTGCTGCAAATAGAATCTTTAATCATTGTTTACGCAACTAATTATAATGTGAGGGAGTCAGTCCTTTCCAGAGTAACTTTGCAGAGTACCTTAAGCATAATATTAAGGAAGTTTTCTGCAAAATTGAAGCACATTTTTTGCATTGAGCATTGAGATTTGCTTTGGTGCGCTACATCACGCTAGACAATTTTAATTCAGGCATGCATGAGGCTAGTTGGTACATCATTTCATGATTATTGTTTATAAATGAATGAAACTGCATAATGTGTGATTGCATTCTAGGAAGTCAATATTTACACAATTTGCAATAGTAGGAAAACATCACTACATCAAGTGATTTTCAGTAAAATGAGGTATGATTAAATAGGTAATGCAGTAGTACATACTATGTATTCTAGTATTACATTAGGTCTATATGAATCTAATATCAAATATGAAACAATCTTTATGAAAGTACCTACAAGATCTACTTATTTACTTTCTTGTTAGTTTCGTATAGTAATCAGTAGTACAACTACCGATATTTACTAAAGGATAAAAATTCTGCAACTATTGTTATTAAATATATTTCTTAAAATATACATACTATTATAAGAAGGTAGTACATAATTCTCTCAAATACCTGATGTTTCGACTCCCATTGAAGTACGTTAACTGAAGGCGGAAGATTCCATTTAATGAAGCCAATTAGCACTTCTCTTACCAACTCAAATATACTTTTATTTTCAAAGTCATCCATTATTGCACTCAAAGATTAATTGAAATATTTTGAATTATCTTTCGAAACCTTTGAAAAACACTTATGGTTACAGCCTCATTATCATTTCAAGCTTTCTTAGAAGATTCAATTTTACGATTTTTTGTGATATATATATATATTATATTCTTTTTGTCTTCTATACCTATAAATACGGTTACAGATTTATTATGTTGGATTTGAGTTTTAAACCTAAACGTACACATGCGACATGCACCTAATTAAACTGTAAATAATCTCTACTACTCAATAAAGAGTTTAATAATTCAGAAATCCTCGGTCTCCCGTTGAATCTACCATGCAAAGATTGTGTAGCTTGAAAATTTTTACGTACAAATGAATCATGCATATAAATAAATTGTGAACTTAAACTTTAAGTAAATAAATGGTTATTAATTTACTGCAGAATTCCAAATAGGGAGTGTGACTATCGTTATAATATGCATATACAATGTCTACGTGAATAATGTAGTAAATATATCTTATTATGTAGTAGTAGTAGTATATTCATGTGTTGTACTTTGACTTTGTCTGTATTTAAAGAGTAAATCATAATGATTACTTATTACTACGTGTGTATGTAGATAGGTATATAGTATTTATAAATATGTTTGATGCAACGCAATGAAATGCAATGTCCTTTGAGAATCTCTATTCTCTAGTGAACATGAGCAAGAACAAACCAGGGACAAAAGGTGACAACCCATGAACAAACTGTAGCTTTTACAGCACTGAACAGACTCATTCATTTCATTATACTATAGACATGGTTGCTTACTTTTGTATAGTAAATACTATACAAAATATACACATACAAGGCGCTTGCAATATATAAAGCCTGGTTTGGCTCTCCTTACCTTTTCAGGTTGACTTTTGCTTTCTGTTTGATGCATATTTCTTGTTTCTTCATTCAGCTGAGCTGCTGAGGCGAAGTTTGAGAATTGACTACCTTTTCTTTATACTTATGCCATTCCAGAACTTCATAATGATCTTAGCTGACAGCACTACCAAAGTTTTAAAAGATAACAACTTTGGTGATAATACGAGTGGGTTGGTAATAGGTGCGTACTTAGGTATACATATGTACTTATGTAGGTACACAAATGATATATTACTTTAGATATCCACTACTACTACATTATGTACATAAAGTATATTCTGAATCTGAAACGTGTTTCTTTTCTCTGTGTATCTGTAGTAATAGTAATACCTTTGTAATAATATCCACCATATTATTGTTCATATTCTTTTCGTTCAGAGGTACTAATACATCTAAAACTAACCACCTACTCTGTGCCTCTCACTACCTACAATTACAACCTATCTACAGCTGGTTCTGGTCTGGTATTAAAAAAAGATCATGTCTTGGGCTTATTATTGACCTATAAGACAGACCCAAATACTATTTCTCTGATAATACTTTATAAGTATGCATGTCCTTACAACAATAGTATACGTATGTTTACAATGTATTTTACTAGCTCTTGACTTTATCGTTAGTAAACAGTAGAAGATGTAAGAAAAGAAATCTGTATTAAGTGTAAGTAGGTAGATTATTGGGATTTATGTGAATGCGACTTACTTAAAGGAACGTAAGTCCAGTAATACCATAGAAGAACACACAAAAGAAAAAGGAAAATAATATTTTCAAGTAGAGATTGTAGAATGAAGGCCTCCCGAACTTTTTCCACTTGGATTGCATTCCATAAAGAAACAACTTATAGGAAAAGGAAAGGACATTCACGACATGACGGCCAGGACAATTCCTCATGCCCCAAATTTGTAGGAGTCGATTGACTTTGGGGCTTTGTACTAATATCTGTATACCTACTACCTACCATAGCTTAGCTATAGATACCTTTACATAAAGATAAGCGCATGTATATACAGACATACAGATAATAGTGTGACTGTGATATAAATCGGCAAAAGAAAAGCCAAAGTCGAACCACGTTTAGTTTATTAGGTCTAGGTCCGTCCGACGGATCCGAATCTGTTGTGTTGTGTTAATGTTAACTGGAATTGAATGGAGTAGTCTGTAAAGTGGAGGAGAACAAAGGGCTTAGGTCTCTCTGAGGTATTATTTGAGGTTCATGAAAATCCTCTTTTCTATGAACTCTCCTTCAAAAGGCACTTCATGGATCATTGACCACTTCTCCATTCGCACGCGCTCCTCCGTTAAAATCACACTTTCCTACTACTGCACTAGATATAGATCACATTGGACTCCAATTGCAATAGTAGAGTGGAATAAATAAGCATAGAGCTCTTTGAAATCTAGTGAAAGCCTGTTGTGTTGTTGCATATTGTACAGATATTGCAGTGTGTTAAACCAGATTTTGCTATAGTATATCCTTATTACTTACCTAGTATCCCTACAGAGTCGAAATAAGTAAACTATCTATCTACATGTACACTTATAAGGAATTTTTCATGTATTTTCTCCATATTAAACAAATACTATGGGAATAATGTGTATAATATTCACTAAGCTTATACTCTTACTGCATAATGTCGCGCACGGACCCGGTAAAACGCAGATTACATGTGTAATGTGGATAGGAAGGGCTCCCTCGTGCCCTTTTACTCGCTCACTTACTTATTTATACATCCCTGATCCCTAAGCATTAGTATACACCACCGGAGACATTTGACACAATGTCGTTTGTAAATACACACAATGATAATCTATTGCCCTTCCCTTGTAGCTACATAGATAAGTATATAATATAAGTAGTACGTGCATACAATTATATAGTAAAGTAACTATACTATAACCTTCTGTATTTGTATTTGGGTTCAGTATAATATCTAGTTGTCAGCTCCAATCGCATAGAGAAAGCTACTGCACGACTGCCTGCGACTTCTACTGTAAGCTGGACTTTAGATTTATGCGAACTTGTTCCCAACTTGCCTAAATACAAATAGCATGTATGTTCAATTCAGTGTTCAGTTCAACTGTAATGAATACAAATATACAGGGACGTTTCCTTTATTTATAACGTTGAAGGCAGGGCACTCCTGTTTCGTATTGTGTAAGAGTACTATGCGTGAAAATAGTATATGTAAAGATTTATACATGAACGGTAATAGAACAGAAGTCTCTTTATGCCTATAACTGTTACATGCTTCTTATACTATAGTTACATTGATCAAGCGTATTAGATAGGCTTATCAATAGCAAAGGTGTGGTAGTGGTATGTACTTATTGTTCGCTTCACTGGAGTGGACTAAATATGGGTTGAGTGTTAAATAGTACAGTACAGTACAGTACACTTTGTATAAAGTGTATTTTCCCTTTGTGTATGCAATTTCAAGTAAGTTAGCTAGTACATAATTGTTTAGGATTGCGTTGTTGCATTGCTTTTCGTTGTTGCGGCTTCAATTCCTTCACCACTTTACTTTTGGCTTGGTTTTAGTGTACTTTAGTGTAGTCTGGGACCTGCCCTGAAATGATATGATATATGATCGTGCTATTTATGTAGCTTATATAGCTTTACACTAGTACACTGTAAGTAATTACGGGACAAGTAATAGACATAGCAAAAACAAAATATGAAAATCATGACTATGACATATTAATAGGACTACAGAAAGTCGTGTTCTATGTATTTAGTAAGCAAAGGTAATCAATAGAACAGGAGTGACTTACTTTTAAGTTTTGTTGTTCATTCAGTAATATGCTATATAAAGTTAAAGGAGATCTATTACACTTTTAGTTGACTTAATTCGTGCATGCATAATGTTCTTTTAACATAATATACCCCAATTTTAGTTTTGTTCAGTTAAATCAAGGGCCTGCTAACCTAATTGCATTGTGTTTAGCTGGGCTACTTCGTTTTATTCGTGTTTTAATAATATTTAGGTAATTTAAATGATAAGAAAGCAATTTTTATTGATTTTTACTGAAATATGGACATTTCTTTATCAGCTCGTTACTCTTCGTATGCATAGTTGAACTTTTAGTGCATAGATACTGGCATAATATGAA
Source organism: Tomocerus mixtus (assembly GCA_034694165.1). Classification (NCBI taxonomy): domain Eukaryota; kingdom Metazoa; phylum Arthropoda; class Collembola; order Entomobryomorpha; family Tomoceridae; genus Tomocerus; species Tomocerus mixtus. The sequence goes on along the minus strand of JAQFYC010000061.1, from coordinate 7,134 downwards.
ATACTATAGCCTGAGATTATAGGGTATTTATTAAAATAATGAAAGCGTTCGAATTCTTGTTTAGAAGAAAAAGTTACATCGTATATATGTATATGTAATTAATCAATTGCCTACTTGGTATTTTACTTGCTGCAGATGATTTTGGAGTAAACAACAAAATACTTTATAAATGGTTAAATATATGGTAGCAATTTGTGTAGTAAATATAACAGCTATTTTTTTTATAGAAAATAAGAATTAAGAGCGTGTAATGTGATATTATGTAAGTAGACATTTAGTTTAAGCAAGGATTATTATATGACGAGGACGAGGCTGTTGTGTCTTGTGTCTATGTACAGTGCACACAACATAGAACGAAGATTATAATAACTGGAACTCCCGTGGAGATTCTGATATTAAAAAAGTACTTAAATCTTATCAGCCACGAATCAGTTATAAAAAGTTTATGAATAGCTCGTGGTCGTGTGTGTGGAGTCTGTTTTCTTCTGTTCTCTTGTATTGTGTAGATTTTATAAGTAATGTCCCTTGAAGAGAGCCGCTAAATTTTTTCATTAGCGAATAAATCCGTGTAATGACTAATAATGCACTAATGTCGAATACAACGTGCCAAGGTGAGATAGAAAGAGAGACGTCCTATATAAATATCTTAACATATTGTGTAGGTAATATATCACATCTCATCTCAAAAAAGTGCATAAGACAACAAACAAATGATTTCAAGTACAAGTACCTTTACTTACTTGTTTTGACGGATGAATTATAATATCCATGTTACAGTAGAAGGTTTAAGTTTTTTCAATTGTGTTGAATGCTACCCAGCAGCACGTTACTTTATTCAGTTCCCTTATGCTTTGTTGTGGTCCAGTCCAAGTGATTAATTACTAATATGCAATTAATATGGTCCTAAAAATCTCACCATCATATCATAGAAAATACAATGGATTGAACTTATATACAAATGCATATGTATGTATATATAGGTATGTTTGAACGTAGTATATGTGTTGTGGGCAATAAAATGTATCGGGCATGAAGGCAGGTTTACTGTTTTCTAAATGATAAGTAATTTATGCATTCTGTGTTATTGATCAGATTTGAAATTATAGAACTGAAAAAATTATTTAGTTCCTCATGCCTAAGTGTATTATAATATTTTCTTAGTACGTTATCGTTTTAACTTTCAGGAAAACCATTTTATATTTCTTGCAAAATTATGTATCGTGCATAGCTATGAATGAAATTGCATTTTAAAATATGCTTTTAACAATTTGAAGTTTATAAAATATACTTTTCTATGCATTTAGTCTACTGCTTCGCCTGTGTTGCATTTGTGTATGTACAGTATGGTATTAACTTAACCGGTAGGTATTTGTTCTACGACATATCAATTTATATGGGTAATAGTATACTGTACATACTTACAATATTACTACCGCTTACAGGAGTGAAATAAAGTGAAGAAGCTCTTAGATTATTTTCATTTCTATTGTAGTTCATTTATATAGCGATAGTATAGTAAATACCTTCCCATATTAAATAAGTAAAGTGTGGTTGTGGTATATCGTGTTTAAGATTTGATGCAGAGAGAAATTATGTTTAGATTTAGTCAAGTCGAGCGGAGTTGAGTGAGATGATTATTATTTCTTTGCTTCTCTCCTACCGCAACTGAATCTCAAATGATCCGAAAGCGTTAAAAAATGTGCTCGTGGTGAGAACATCATTTGTTTGAAGCTACCGAAGAAGTTTTCATTTCAGTGAGAGTGTACGAATGTAGTAAGCTAGAATTCAGTTCATCACACTTATTATATTCACGGTAGGTAGTAGGTAGGTGAAGATTTCAAAAGCTGCGAGAACGAATCTTGCTTACATGTAAAAAATCAATTAATAAATCTCATTAATTATAATATCATATGTACCTTATCCTTGATCCTTATGCTATTTTCAGCTATATCTGTATTGTAAGTTACCACTATGGATGTACAGGTTATTACTACAGACAGTTATAAAATAAAGCAGCAAATAGCATAAAGACAGACAGATAATGTAATAACGACAAAAAGCTTACTGTCAAAATGACCCATTCCGGTATTCCACATATGTCCTGTCCCATTTAGCGAATTCTGATGTTGATAACAGCGTGAAATGTTGCATTTTATTTGCTACATTAATTCATTTGAGTTATAAGTAAAGTAAGAGTAGTAGCATAACTAGTGCATTACATATACGTAACTAAGTTCAGTTTAATTATAAAATTAAATCGTACTTTGGTCATTTTAAGCAGGTAAAATAATGTAGGTTTAGTGTGTTGTTGTGCAAAGGCATGAAAATACAGTTTTCCAATTTTGGTTGTATTTTTGAGATTTTATTTATTTACAAAAAATCCTTTTAGTATGTAGTTGCATGGATTTGAAGTTTTGACTTTATATTAGTAGCATTAAGGTATACAAACTTACAATATGGTGGTCACTTTACACTGTACTCTATAGTAAGGTATTGGGCACTTATTGTCATCTTAATGAAAGAGTTGCTTAGTATAACTCGACAGAGTACAGTACGGATACTGTTTAATAATATCAATCTCCTCGTTCACTTTGAGTCTTTTGTGTCCATTTACTTTAAGATTACATGCTTCGGGTATTGTAGGACGTAAGACAATTGTATGTGGAGTCCCTATTGTGCGACGCGTGGCTCTGCCTGATGAAAATGTCCACGGGGGTCCTTAAACCATACCAAAGTGTAAAAGTGTTGGTAAAACGCTCTATCTGTTGTCCATGTGCTCTCTCTGCCTTCTCTTGACTTTGACTTGGGGCTAACTTGGATTAATATTATCGACTGGACTTGGATTAGGCAGAAGTGTGATATGATGTGACGTGAGTGAAGTATGGAATGGTTGTTGTTGGACTTGCGGCATATTTATGATCTACAGAAGTTTGAATTGAATCCATAAATGTACAGTATGAGTAATAAGGTTTCATATAGTATGTGTTATATTGTTGGACATGATTCAAAATCAAAAATGCTTTCACTGTACAATAATAGTACAGTAAGCATAGATGTATAGATAATTATACGCATAGCAATAGTAACAGTAAGTATGTTGTATGTGTTACAAGCCACAAGTAAGCGACAACACATATAGTTGATGAGTAGCTTCGTATACCACTTTAAACTTTATAGAATGTAGATATTCAGATAACAAATTGATTTGCGAACATGGAACGTTACATTGAATAGTCATTTTATTTATGAAATAAGAAAAACATGAAAATTAAATACCTACATCAATGTTTCCGATTTATTGAATTCATACATTTATAAAGCTTATGTCACAATATTATTTTGATTGTTTTTGCAGGCGGAAGCAATGTGCTCTACATGCCATGACAAAATATGCGATAGATTTCTATTACAAGTAAGAAAGTGTACCTTTGGTTTGCTTTTTTGATCTTATATACTTACGTAGTAATAAATTAATGCTGATGATACTTAATATAACATGACACTTTACAGGTAAATGGTCTGCAATATCACACTGACTGCTTGCGATGCTCATTATGCGCCACGAGCCTTCAATCCGAATCATCCTGCTTTTTCAGAGAGTCTCAAGTTTATTGTAAAAACGATTATTACAGGTAAGATCATCTTTTAATTGGCTATGCTTCTAGCACTGATGTTGTAGGCCTTTATGTTCTTAGTCAAAGGATAAGTATTTACCTTTATGTATAAAGATTTTGTTCTTATTAGTTTAAGATTCGGCATATAATATAAGTAATATCTAATTGTGGTAAATCATAGCCAATACAGATGTGACACATGAATTTTTGTAGTATTAAGTAGACTAGTTGTTTATCTGCATATGGTAAGCACATAATAATGTCAGTTTCATGAACAATCTTCGTGTTTACTGCAAATTACAATAACCCTTGTCGAAAATTCAAGTTTGCAGATACCGCTATTAAAAAACAGAAAGGATTTATTTATGTTTCGTTTGACAAAGAAACCATTTTCGTGTATTCTCTACATCTGTATTAACATAAACTGTATTGGTTAACCAAAAGTATTCGTAGGAACCATTGGAACCACGTACCAATATCTATTTTACGATTTTCTTCTCTACGGGATTTCGCACACATGTTTTCCGCTTTCTGTGCTGATTATCTTTAAAAAATCAGTCAATAGTTGTAGATAAAATGATGGTCATTCCATTCCACAAGTGAATAGGAAAACTACGGGATATAAGAAATATCTCAGTAAGTCCACCAGTGATTTTTTAGAAAACTGGTTACACCTTTGTCCTTTACACTTGTCTTGTCTTCTGACTGACTGCGACTATTCTGAGTTTGACTGTACTGTGTCTTCAGTCCCAGAGTTTATAAAGCAAAAAGTAGAGTTTGTTTCCTTGCAGAGAAACTAAAGTGAAGAATGGCTATTTTACATTTGCATTCAAACATTCACAAACTTTTCTCACTCAGAGAAAAAAGCAGACGACTGTGTTTGTCAGTTTATACATTACAGTGACAGGACGGGGAAAAGAAAACGAAGATATTCACATCTTACACTTAACTTACATTGCATACATTTCAGGATCCTTTTCTTTATGTTCTTATGCATTGCTTCGTTCGCATTCATATTCATATTTTTATTTAACATTCCATTATAAAGGGTGATATATGTAATAGGCACATAGTCCCGCCAGGCCAACGAGTACAGTGATACAGTACCTTTGTAGGCTGTGCAAAAACTTATATTTTTAACTTTATGGAGGTTCACATGAAGAGTTTACTGATGTTAATAACATATCTACTGTACTGTTTAGTAAGACTTTCTAGAAATGTATAGATCACAGTTTGAAATCTGAAATGTAGCACAATTTAATGTTTACCCAAAAATAATTTATAGTGATTAGTGCTACTGGAAGTTGCATTTTTGTCTCTATAATGAGATTTTGTTATGAATATGCAGAAAGGGTTAAAATGTGGGCTCTTAATATGTAAAGAAAATATCTTGACTAAAGTATACTTTTTACCAAGGACATGTCTATGTACTTGTACTTAAGTGACTTCAGTCTCGTCATTGTATTGTATTCTGTATAGCTCTCTTCTTCCATTTTTCTCCGAATGAGTTTATTTTCTTTTCTTCCGTTCACTATCAATTTATCTCACATGTATTACTCAATGATCCTGAGTTTTTTTACTCCTGGTCTGGTCTGGTCTGCCTGCTCCTTTATTCCCGAGATTATATCATATTTTTACATACATGCACAATAAGCTACGAATTCATTTTAAGGCCTGACTATGGGAAAGCCCCGTCTTCTCTAATGATGTCATGGACATTGGAAATATGAGAAGATAACTTTAGTATCATATTTGACATCAGCGATAATAACACTCTTCAGAAAGGTGCTAAAGAGTTCAGCGCGGACAATAATGGATCTCAATAAAAAAATAACTTGCCTTGAGTTGGGGACATCTTCAAACACCTGATCTGTCTGTACCAACGGAAACACGTACTGTATGTAAGTACAGTGCACTTACACTCTCTTCCATTTATGCTTATTTTCCGGATGTTTTATGATGTTAGTGACCTATTAAGGTCAACTTCAACCCTCTTTATCAACACTAAAAGAGAAATCCATGAAAATTGAATAGAGGAGCTTTAGCTATTACTCTGACTTGTCGGAATGTTTATACTTAGTGGTACTCCGCTCTTCAAACCATTTGTTGATCTTTATTACTCTTCATTTAACATCTTAAAAAGTGAAGTATTATAATTATAATACAGATGATCTAAAAGCATAATATCGTGTATTATTGCTATAATATTTATATTTAGGGGACCCACATATCTTTTTCTGTCTCTAAATATATATATCATTTATGAAGTTACTAGGTTAAATTGTCTCAAGCTTCTATTATATACCACACACCAACACTTAACCTGTCAAATAGCGATACAACACTAGAGACAATAATACAACGTTATATTAGAGACAATACAAAGATGACAGTGCTCTCATTTTTTAGGAATTTTAGTTTTAGGATTTAAAATTAGTTACCCATTCATAATAAAGATAATGGATCAAAAAATATTAATACAAATACATTCTTTCACCCAATTGACAATTAAGATAATCTACGTATACATACGTACATTTTAACATAGTTATATTATGAACATTTATCTCATGTACTAATATGTACATTATTCTAGATATTATTGTTAAAGACACATCAGAAACAATATTCCTGACACGAGATGATAGATGTGTGTAAATTAAAATGACGATTATCCTATAAGTATTTTATTTAGACAAAAAGTAGATAGCTTAAATCATACAGAGTATAATAATTACTAGTTTGTTCCAAATGACATTTTGCAGAATTCCTAGTTAGTTTATGCTTCTAGAGAAGCAATATTATAAGTATGTCCCTGTTTCATATCTTACATTACAGATATGTATTGTATATGAGGCCAAACTTTTAAAAGAGTGAACCCTTAAGTACTTTATTTAGTTTCTTAAGTTTTTTCCTTATGTGTAAAAATATATCACATAACATACCTGTATAATAAATATTTGTGTACTATTATTACAATATGTAAGTATATGATCATTGTAGAGAGTTTTGGTTCCCTTAAGGAACATAAGTGAAACTGAAACTAAATAGAAAGAGTTAAATGCAAGAATGTATTTTGTGAGTTGAGTGGTGAATTGAGAACTGAATCAGTGAATAGGAAAAAGAGAAGAATTAGATAGAAAGAAGAGGACATTCAACGACAGGAAAGTGAGAGAACAGTAGGGGGTGTAGGTTGGTGCGCGAATAAAATTCCAGTTGAGACTTATTCATGTCCTAGAGTTGACCCTTGACATAGCCGATGAAAAGAGATCCTTATCGTTGTCGGTGATGTTGTTATTGTTGTGAGAGTTGGGACTCTGTCTTGTCTCGATGAGTGATGATCCTCCTTTTCACACCCGTTTCGATACGCTACTACCATAACAGAACACTACAAAATGCACATACATATCAGTATGTACATAGCAAGTACTTACATACACATGGGTAATAGGACAAAATCTCTTGAGTGACAAAATCTACGGTTGACAAAATCTCTGGTGTGACAAAATCTATCACGTAG